>CABFOU010306002.1:0-11361 GCA_900660325.1 Opsanus beta
AGTAAAAATAAAATTTGGAAGACTTGGCAGAAGGAAAGCTCAGCGTATTGGTGGAAACAGGCCTGAGAGGTGGTAAGCAAGGGTAGGGGATAAGAGAGCGGTCAGAGGTGGATTAAGTAGAAATGTGGTCAGGCTTCTGTCCTTCCACCTGGAACTTTATCTCAAGCTCCACACCGGCAGCAGACGGCTGACGGCCCGGCATGATTCAGGAACCAAGCAGAGGCTGATCGTGAGGAATTTATCAGAACACACAGAGATACATGCCAGCTGGCACATGATGGAAAACTCAAGAGTCAGACCTCAGAGAAAAATAATAATAAATAAATAATTGTTTTTGTATTTGCGCATCTGGGAATAAATATGTTCAAAAACGTGAATCCAGGTATCATGTTAATTAAATAATGAGTAACAGCTGTTGATTACTTTTCCTCATAATCATCTCAAGATAACTACATGAAAAAGAAGGACGTTGGCCACACTATAGGCAGACATATTCACACCAGAATGATTTTAATGAACGAGTGGAATGAGAAGGCAATAAGACTGATTATAAAATTAACAATAACAATTCCTGAGTGTACGCTGTATCCAAAAGGTAATACATTAGACAAAAAACATTTGTTCACTGTCTGTGAAGGGCCATTTAACCAACCTTAATTATAAGTCTTAAAGAAATATATCGTACATTTACAGTCATGTTTATATTATTTTCAGAGCAGTGCCTCAGGTTTGGCTCAGAAAGAGTTCTGTACAGATGTGCAACAAATTATTTCAGTAATGTGGTTATGGAATTATTAATTGTCAGGAAGACCACATGTCATTTTCAACAGAAAGACACATCATGTTGTGCTCTGGATAACACTGATCAACACTTTTCATTATTTTTTGACATTTTATCGACATAACAACTAACCAGGTAATCGAGAAAGTAATCGATTGATGAATTAATTATGAAAATAATCATTAGTTTCAGCCCTGCTTGAATTTAGTGTATTTGTGCTGCCCAGCATGCTCTTACTGCTGGTTGGAAATCATTGGTGGTGCAGAATTTTATGACATCACATGGTGCATCACAAGGAACAATGGTCTCCAGTGGCTACCAAGACGCTGTGATTATCAATAAAGCAACTCACGCAACTTGATGCACCTGGATGCCTTTATTTTGTTTTGCGTGATAAATATTGTCAACATGGCCCAAAATTGGAGGTTCGCTGGTCCTCACCTGGATCTATCAGAGCCCAAGATTACAGAGGTGAATATGTAACATTTTAAGGAATTAATTATGGAAAATTTGTGGACCACTTCAATTGATCACTGAATCCATTATTGCTATACATGCATGGGAAACACTGCAGTAAGTAGACCATGGCTGTTGTTGTCTACTCTCCAACAATAAATAAAACAAGATCAGCTTTTAAAACTTTGGTAGAGGAAAAACATTTTTGAAATCACATGATGCATCATGACTAACTAATACAGTATTCATGGCCATATTGAATGCTTATTACTTTGTCTGGCCCATGACAAGTCATCATTTTGCTTTATAACTTGTAGCACATCTATAAAAATAGTGTAATATTTAGAAATGTAAATTCACTTAAAATGATATAACCCCAACTTGGAGATGTAAACAGACATAGCCAGCCATCAACCTTTTTTTTTTTCTGTTTTGATGGGTATAGCTCCCTAAACTCCACCAGATTTGCTTCCCTTCAAGGAATAACTGCTATCAGTGCTTTGCACCCATGAAGGAACATCCTACATCATGTCAATGCTGGCGTGAATAATACATGGTATATCAGATTTGTTATAGTAATCAGAATGACATTGCAACTCCATACTTGGTGTTGACACCAGTCCTGAGGGTGACACCTGTGGCAACAACAAAAAGACACACCAAAAGTTCACAAGTTGCAAGGTCTTTACCCCGTTCGAAGCCCATTGAGTTCTACTCGTGGTCTCGGAGAGCTCCTTCGACAATGATAGACAGTCTGTCGATACCACATGCTGGACAAAGCGGGTGGCTAATCCAGCAGCCAATCAATGAGGAGATAAGGAGGGTCTGACGAGTGAGGTCCATCCCATAAGCCAAATGGCTTTTCATTCTTGTTAATCGATCCCCAGGCTTGAACAAGGAATGCCAATATCAATATGGCTGAAGGAAGCGTACACAAAAGGAATACCGTATGAAATACAAGAGCTTAATGTTTATTTGTTTAAAGTTTTTTTCAGAAAACAGCATCCATTTTTATTTAACCCAGTAGCCAGCAGACATACATGTGAAGATAAACTAAACAGACACAATGGCTACGCATTATGAGTCATGATTCAATAAAGTAAATTATGCAAATAAAAATATTAAGTTGACATAGCATATATCATTACTTCACAGTTTTGCTTCTGGCTAACCCCTACACCAAGTTTTATTTTATTTTTTTAGTCATTATAGTGCTCACTATGAAAAACTAATGAGCCAGTCAGGTGTTTTCACTTCTGCATGAACAGGGAAATAGAGAGCTATGGTAGAACTGGCACCAAGGGTGGGTATATACTTAAGTATGCCCACGATTAGTGCAAGGCGTATTTAAAGGTTAATACCACATGTAAGGTAAAGTAACAAATATGGTATTGACCATGACGCAGGTGAAACAGTAGGTTATCCACGAACACTGGTGGAATTATTTCTTACTATTCCTCTGTATTGAAGTGTCCCAGATAAACTCAACATTTGTCCAAAGTCCAAGTTTCAAGTCTTGAGGTTCCTAGTGGTTTTCATCTTATGGCATAGTTTTGAGAGTCTGATGCTAACCAGTGCCTCAAGGCAAAGAATGCATGTCTTCATTACTTGATCTCTTCAAGACATCCTTGGGAACCACTGGAATTACTTTTTGTCAAATGAATGGTTATTTAGGTTGATTCTGGGGGAGGAATAACACTTGCATCAGGAGGGAATGGCAGATATTTTTTAGCCATGTAGTGATTTTCTCTGGGCATAATCCAGCAAGCAGGTGACTCAGTGCTGAGGACCCCAGAAATTGAAAAAAAAGGAAAAAAGGGATGCCCATGTTTCACCTGGATGAGGCAGATAGATGATGACTTTTGATCTGTGGAGATGGACCTGTTTTCTGCCTGGGTGGTTCCCATCAAGGACACAAGCGGGATCTGTTGTCTGGTGGATGTGAGGATGTGCAGCACTCGTGCATGGTCCCACGCCTACCAATTCTGCCAAGAACTATGCTGCGAGCTTGTTGAGGGAAACCTCAAGCAATTTGAATAAAACTCAAAGTAAAATTAAAGTATTGCTCTGACATTAATAAAACAAAATAAAGACAGACAAACCTATCAATCTGCTTGTGATGTGTCTGCTAATTGCAGAGTCATGGTGGCCACGAGGCACATTTTTCCTTCTTATTATATCGCCGAATTGCACAGAGTGATTTTGCATGAATCAGTCAAGCAGGGGTGTCGCACTGTGAGTGACTTGTACTTTTTTGTGTTACCACAAAATTTGTGCAAAAAGCAGTATATATTTGTAACAGCATGAGACACCTGTGAGCCACAGTGTAGTCGGGGGGAATGCAGAACTGAAATAAGAGAATAAAACAATGGAAAAGAAACTGTAAAATCCATGAGGTGTTCATAACCACTGGCTATTGTTCAGTTTGTTAACTCATTCCACCTTTCAGCTGTGAGCCAAATGATCTGGTGTTGTCAGCTCTTTGTCTGTTCATTTGGTCGCTGTACATCCTGACTCAGCATTGGCCAGACGAACAGAATATGTGTTTGCATGCGCGCGCATGTGTGCGTGTGTGTGCATAAAAATGAGAAGAAAATGAACGGATATAGCAGAGCAGTCTAACAGATGAGTAGACATACAAAGACAAAAATACACAATCAGTTCCAACAGCATTGACATTTTCTTCTTTTCATTCAGCACTTTTAAGTAATTTCAGGTGTTAAAAATTTGGGGAAATAGAAAAATTTCAATGGGCAATGTCCACCAAATTCTTAGGGATCCCACAAATCCATATGATGCTCCAGAGAGCAGCCTGGTGAAATGAATCAAATGCTTTGTGCAAGTCAAAGGCTACAAAGACTGAATTTTAGATAGGGGTTGTAAAAACAATGGGTTTAGATGGTTTTATTGGCAAGGAAAGGTTTACTGACCTTCAGTTGGGGGACAATTCTGTGAGCAGTGGTTACTCTAAATGCAGCACTTGAGAAGGTGAGTGAGGAATTGGAATATCTGGATTTGTGGTTGCTCTGGATCAAGACTAAGATCCATGCTTGCAATGACTTCCTGGAGTTGCCTAACACCCCGATCCACAGGGTGCCATTCTACTATACTCGCCCAAGATCCAAAAAAAAGCACAAAATGGGATGACATGCCTTAATCCTGCTTGCCTCCTAACAGGCTGGATTATAAAGTGCAGACCTGGCAACTTGCCTGAAAATGAAAGAAAAGCAGTTGCACCCTTGGCCAAAACCACAACAAGCACTGCTTTGGCTTCAAATTTTTACCCCGATGGAGCATGATCCAACAAGTTTCAAGCCGTAGTCATTACAAATGCCCCATTTAAAGAAGTTTGAACATGATTGAAGCCTTTAAAACAATAAATACCTTGAAGTTCCCAAGTACTATCAACGATTTTGAGAATCGGGATACAATTTTTAAGAAGTTAAAAAAACTGGATCCCAGTTACAAATCTGGTGCAGATGATGGCCATAACTACTACGTATAATGAGTTTGTTCAAGATTGACAAAGACCAATGAAGAAGCTCCAAAATGCTTCCAAATGTGTCTTGATTTCCTATTTGGGATTAAACTGGAAGGAACGGCACTCTGTGGAATAACCCTCTAAGTGAAGGGTATCTATAGGCAGCAAAAGTGTGTAATTTGTCGAGACATACACTAATCTCGACAGTGACATCCATGTCTTTGTGTACTTGACCTTTGAGATCAGTAGATGACTGGGAAAAGTTTATGAAGATCGCTGAACAAAGGTGTTTCATGATGTTGATATCTATGCAGTAAAACAAACGTCCAAGTCTAGGGTCCTGATGTTTCCTGTTTTATTGTATGATCATGAGACTTGGACACTAATCAGTGATATAAGGCAACAACTGGATGTCTTTGCCACTTGGTCTCTTTGGAGGAGCCTTCGCTATTGCTGGAGGGAGGAGAATCACTTGCATGGTGAGGGAGTGTCGGCGTTTCTCTGTTCATGATCCAGCACAAAGCTACCTCAGTGTTGAGGACCCTAGCGGCTGCAAAAAGCCAAGGGGATGCCCATGTTTCATCTGGCTGCGCCAGATAGATGGGTATGTTCAACAGGTGGTGAGGGACCGGTTGGCTGTGTTGGTGTTTGCCATCCAGGACCCAAGGTGGTTCATGGTGTGGTTAATATGGTGATGCACAACTGCAGCATATTCCCCCAGACCTGACTCCTTACATAAAAAAATTCCTGCACAATTTATCCTGTATGATGGTGTGCCATGTGTTGTGACTCACGAAAAGACTTGATCATTTATCAAAGACGAGGTTGTCTTTCACAAGCAAGGCCATGTTTCCACGTTTGATCTGCAAGACAAACTGCATTGGAAATGAGAAATAAAATGATTGCTTGTTGATGTCAAAGTGTCCTGTTGATCTGAAGCTGTTCCTGTTCAATCAAAAAATAAATAAAATAAAAACCTATCTACCTGAACCCAAGTTCAGCAATGAAAAAATGTGCTGCATCGTCATAGCAACCATGAAATTAACATGCACAGCAAAAGCACAAGCGAAAGTGTGTTGTACATGGCAAACTGTTGCATCTTTGCAACTGCATGTGAACATTTTCAAATGCAGTTGATTGCCATGCATTGTAGTTATTTCTTTATTTACATATTATCCACTTCATTGTATGGACAGCGTTTTTCTCAGCCTGTAAAACAATATAGTCATCTCTCAATTTGTCAAACAGCCGCTCGCTTGACTCTGTAGCTATTCAGTCTGTGTGGCATCTAGAGCGGCCACTCACTTTTATCCATGAATTCTACCATCTCAGACAACATATCCTTTCAGAACTGCAAAGAAAATGACTATATTTATGCTTGAGTTGCAAATTGCACCTTGGGTACAAAGATCAATTTGTCTTTTGTCACAGACATTTGTTTGGGCAGATGCAACTGTTGGATGGATTCATCTCTTTGGCGTTACGGTTTTAAATTCAGCCCAAGTGGTTCAGCATGGTGACTTGTTGGTGAATCTGTATCAAACATGTAATATGCAGGTGTTGGATATTCTGAGTGTCCCTTTTTGTACCATCAATGTAATATTTAATCTTCATGATACATTTTAATCACATGTTGCATCTGCATATTCAGAATCAGAATCAGAATCAAATTTATTGCCAAGTAAGTTCTCACATACAGGGAATTTGATCTGGTGTTGTTGGCGCATAAACAACAAGAAAAAGAAAAGAAAAAACACTTCTGTAAGAAGTAAAAGAGTCAAATAGGCAAAAACTTTGTACACTGTAAAATAATAAAAATAAGGCAGAGGAATGGGACTGTGCAAAAAGTAAGTGATTCGTGTTCAGATGTACAGAACCTTTCAGTGCATGGATGACCAATCTGTACTTTGTGGAATTGGGGGGCGGGGTAAATGGGGGTCTCTGGCATTATTTATTAGTCGAGCTGCGGATGGAAAGAATTGGTTTTTGTGTCTTGAGGTTTTAGTCCTGATGGACCTCAGCCGTCTCACAGAGGGGAGGGTAACAAAAACTTTGTGTCCTGGGTGAGAGGGATCGGCCACAATCTTCCTTGCTCGCCTCAGTGCCCTGGAGGTGTACAGGTCCTGTAGGGATGGCAGATTGCAGTCGATCACCTTCTCTGCTGCTTGGATGATACGCTGCAGTCTGTTCCTGTCCTTAGCAGTGACTGCAGCGTATCAGAGAGTGATGGAAGAGGAGATGATGGACTCGATGATGGAGGGGTACTAGCTAGCTAGCATTTCTGAATCAATTTAGGAAGAAATTACAACTACTGTTTAAAAGCTCATTTAAAGACAGACAAGAGCTAAAAAAAAATAATACTGTGGTAAACTGCTGCCACTTGAGGTGTGCAGGTAGCAGAGAGGCTAATAGGAAGTGAAGATGACAGCGGAGGGAAATGCTAAGGCAGGTTTCAAGGTTGTGTTACATTTTGTCAAAAAAGAGAAAAAAAATTTGCAGCTGCTGCGAACTGAGCTCAGGGCTATGTGCATGGGCTTACGAAATCATGAGGGAAAATTAAAATAAGTTCGAATCCCAACCCAAATGTGATCTATGAAAGTCAAGGCACTGAGAAAACACTGTGTTAGCCTGAGGCTAACGCTACATTGTCAGCAAGGATGATGCTTAGCAGGTTTTGTAAGACAATTCCATGAATAATGGCGTTTGCGCAGAATGCTTCAAGCACTGATTTGCACAGTTGTTCCATTTGTAATTCTTTGCTCATCTTTACTGTCACCGAACCAACCTGGTTTAATCTTTTGCCAGTTAATGATGCTTTAATATAAAGTCTTCCATTTTCCCATGTGAGGTAATTCGTTCCTGGAGAATAAATCATGTGGAGATGAGGAATTTAATGTTTCTTGGCGGTGTTACAGAAGGTTGCTTGGTGTGGATAGAGGAAATCCTGATTAAAATAAGCAGCAAAGCTACAGAGAACAAAATGCTAACCAGTAATACAAAAGATTATTCAGAGGTGCAATGTCTGAAAAGTGCAATACTGAACTTTTTGACGATACTTTTGTATTTTTGTATTTTTTTTTTTTTTATCTGGAAATGGAGCATTTACTGGGAATAAAGTAGGACAAAGGCAATATGACTCTTCACCGGGACATGTTTTTTCACTGTGTCTGTAGCATACAAAAGGACAAGGTGAAGCTATTATTCTGATGCCTTTCCTCACATTATCTCTGTCTTTTCTCTCCTTCAAATAAAAAGTGGTGAAGTACAAAGGTCTTGATCTTGAATGCACCACTGGGCTTTGCCAGCATTGTTAACCCCATCGGTCCCTTTCAATCTCAGCTACCACACCAAGGGTGGGGGATGAGATCGCTCCCCATGGGTTCATCTAGTCACTGCAGCTGTCTATCATCAGTCCATGAAGGCACCACGATAACAGACTTCCTCCACTCTTTTTTCCGTCAAACAAATGGCCTGTCGATAGTTCCCCCTGAGAGTTAGGCCATGATCACATGGCAGCTAATCATGTACATCGCCCTACCCCTCGCCTCTTGCTTCTACTGCATGCTCTCTCCTGCACTGGCAAACTGATACCCATGCGTGCATGGTGAAAACACGAGCTGCAAGTTAAATAAGTAAAAGCCTGCATGTGCTTCAAACCAATAACTGCATATGCTAATTTGCTTTACCCACTTCTCCCACATTACTATTGCAGGGTCCTTTTGGGATATCTCCCTGTCCGTCCCTCGCTCTAGCTTATAGTATTCTGTGGCAAAGTCCCCTAATTATGCATAGGGAAAAGGCAGAGATTGCAAAATCAAATCCAATTACAGGCATGACCACATGTGTCCCCTTGGCGACAAGCTGGGCCAGGTTCCCCAAAAGACAACAACAGTCAAACAACAACCTTGATTGAAATGGCAACCCTTCAAACAAAATTCCCTCCCGTTGGAGCACAGCTAAATAAACATCATTCCCATTGGACTCTCAGTAATGGGCAGAGCAGAATGTAATTTAGAAACTTGAACCGAGTTCTTTTGCATACTAATGCAAATCCCTGTATTCGCTGTTAGGGCTGCATAATATATAATTCATTGGTGTCAAGTACATGGGCATAAATTCTGTATGGCACAAACAAAAAGTACCCTTGTTGTTTTAATTAGAAATGTTGTCATTCAGAGGCATCAGATCAAAATGCTTCGCCTTAGCACTTGGGAGTGACAGCTACAATTGGGAGTTCCACCTCCAGCCCATAAGAGGAGCTGTCTCCAATTTTGCGATGTAATGTAAACCTATGGCTTGTTTTTACTTCTGTGGTGTTAAACGTCAGTGTCATATTGATTGAGGGTCAGAAATGGCTGAATGGCAATGGAGGAGTTTTCTTCTTGTTAGTTTAGCCTCAGGAGAAAACTAATCATAAATAGAAGCACTTACTTAAATTTTGTATGTGTTAAAATTCATCCATGTTTGTTTGTGTTTAATGCAAACATCAAGTTCATCCACTTTCTCCATTATTTTGCTTGTTCAAGTCCATCACCTGACCACAGTAGTAAATTCATCCATTCATCCATTCAATTATTTTGATGTGCAGTAGAGACAGTGCACTATTTGGAATTACGAGTGGTGGACACCAGTGCAATTAAAATGTCTTGACATCATTTGTTTACCCATGATTCTTTGTCTCAGCAAGTGGGCATATTTCCGTGTTAATAATAATTTTTTAAAAATTACCATTTTATTGCTGGTGGTGGTGGTAATACATCAAAAGTCATCTACTGACAGTTGTTCAGAAGAAGTATAACAAGATAAAACATCCACTTCCAATATTGCTCTCCAGAAGCATGAGAACATGATGATGGTGACGACACACTAAATGTTGTGAACCTACATAAAATGTGAGGAAACAAAAGTCCTCTAATTATTGTGAAGCTTTCTTCTACTATTTAGTAGAAATTGTTGCTAGCTGGTAGCTAGTTGACTAGTGGACGCATAGCAGTGTTACGGGGTGATATCATTGGGATCAAATGTCAAATCTAAAATTTCTGGTCAAAAATGTTTAATTGTAATAAATAGGAACTCATCATATTTACGTCCAAGATCTGCTCTCTAGCATCAGTAGTTACTAAGATGAGTCAGGGTTTGCGTTTGTATTTTGCAACAGTAACACTTCAGTGTGTAAAAAAGTATTTAATTATAGCCCGTAGGAATTTATATCTTACAAATAAGCTGACACTGAAACTAAACCTTGCAAACAGCAGATCCTCAGTTCAGCAAAAGTGTTCTCAAGCACACACACAGATACACAGATGGATGTAATATCATGCACGAGGTGTAGTTTTAATTTATTTGATTATTTTTCAGGTCATTTCATGAACAAGCAGTGGTTGCCTTGATGGCCACCACACCTAGGGTTTGGAAAAGAATTAAACCAACAAACAAGCTCATTCCAAACTACATGTAACTTCAACCACACCTGCTCCTAATCTCCATCATGCATGTGATTATTCCCTGCCAGCAGGGACCAGCAGGTGGCACATGGGCATATGGGAGACTGTGTCAGCAAAGCGGTTCATTTTTGTGTTGATCTGCTTGTCAGTTTTATTTTCATTATATGCCATTTTAATTTGGAGGCTTTCAAGATGAAACCATTTATTGTTTTTCATTTAATGTGAGCAACAAGCCCCAACCTCTGGCACTGGAAATTGAAGTAAATGTGCCAAGTGCCAAAATTTGCAGTTCCTTCAATGGCTGCTTGAGGCTGACTTCAAAGGTGAGTCACTGCCCATAGAAGCCCATGTTCAAATATTCAACCTTACAGCAAAGACAAAGTTATGAATATAAGGTCCATGGTCACTTTGAGTGACAGCTGTGCACCGTTGAGAGCGAGTACAGACAAGACGGACCTATTAGTAGTGGCTGCCAGCTTCTTGGAATCAACAGTGTCTGTCCTTTTTGAGTATTTGTACAAACGAACCATCTAAGAAGTCTGTGCTCCAGTATTTCCATTGAGTGAAATTTTTGTATTATTTAATTATTTACTTTTAGCAGCGTTGACACTGTTACCGCTAATTAGCAGGTATTAGTACCTTGGTCACATTAGGTCCATTGAAGATGCAACTGTTCCTGAGGCAATATGCTGGACATACTTTGTTATACCTAACACAAGCCACTTTTTATGAAAATTGCCACCCAGTCCGCAAAGATATTCATGAACCAAACACCAAAACAAGTTAGTATGTTAGCTTTCGCTTGTTTGGGAACTCCAAGATTCATGTTCAGGGTCAGTGAGTCCCACATGATTCACACCGATCTTGCCCAAACTACACCTTTATACCAAGTTAAGTGTTGGCAGAGAGTTAGGAGGGGTTAGGTCAGGGGTGGGCAACTAGGGCAAAGACAGTGCAGGCTTTCCTTGCAACCAGTCACCTCAGCAGGTGAGTTTGCTGATGAGCTTCTCCCCTGAACATAAGCACCTGCTGAGGTGATTGGTAGCAAGGAAAACCTGCAGTGTCTTGGCCCTCTCATGGCACATGATTGCCCACACCTGAGTTAGGTACTGTCAACATGGCAATATTTTGGATCCGCTCAATATAAGCTTCAAACCCGCATTACAGAAAAGCTATGGGTGACATCATGGAGGATTGTT
>CABFOU010306098.1:0-10650 GCA_900660325.1 Opsanus beta
TCGTTATCAAATCTTAACAAAACCAAAATCTTAATCTCCGATTGTTGGACAAATCTCTTAAATTCCATCTCCATAGATTCATTTATTTTTTGGTTTTGAGTGTCTTGGTGGCTTCCCTCACTTGTCTCCTTTGTGCATAGATGTTTAGTCCTATCCATTTCTCAATGAGATGTATGCTGGATTATACACCAAAATACACGTACCGCTTCAAGCCAACACTCTGAACGTGCACGTCTCACCATGTAGCCGAGCCCAGACAAACGGGCACAACCAGCCACCAGTAGCCGTCTCCAGCCGAGCTAAACGCTCCCATCAGCAGAGACACCAACATGCCGTTAAAACCGTGTTGGCCTGCCGACACCTCAGCACTGCATGCACACAGGACATCATATAAAACATAACCCAGAGGGCCCAATGACGCTGATCCATGTTGACGAATCAACGGAGAAAATATGTTGGATTTGAAAACTGGATCAATGTACAAATCTGAACAAGGGCTCAACACACAGATATTCAATCTCATATTCAACTTACAATAAATGTTAAAAATAATGTTAAAAATCAACACATGGCACATCTGCTGATTAGTGTAAGTAACCTAACCACAGTGTGGCGTCGTATCAATGTTCCAAAATCAGAAGATTGACGTTTGAGCGACACTGGTATCATGTTAACAGACATCAAAACTTAACAAAACCAAAAAAACAACATTAATACAATATTGCAATGCCAACTGGGGAGGTAGTATTTCTTGTTTTTAGTTTATACAGTTTGAAAAGTTGACATTAATTCAGATTTAAAGCAATGCCATCTTATCTAGCATATGTTGCCAGACAGTTTGAATGTTAGTACAACAACATTGTGCGGGTGAACACGATTCATTGCCGTCAGTCACAGAGCTGATATTTCCATGAATTTTAATGACAGCCTCGTATCAAAACCTGCTCCAGGCTGAGTTAATGACCCCAAAGATCACGACGGACAGCTTTTTAACGAGGCTTTAGTTGTTACAAACCACATTTTTCTTTCAAATAAATACAACAACAGCAGCAGCTCAGCCATTATTTCTCTGCCATCCAGCCACCTGTCTTGGTGCATGATAACAGCTGTTAGAGTCGAGGTCAGTACACCTAGAGTTCCCAGCAGGCATTGCCAGGGGGAGTCCCAGAAAAGTGCAGCCAGGATAAGAGTGCCGCTCAGCGGGTTGTTGGTCAGAATCACCCGGGCGACCCCTCTCAGGCACCATACCGCCAGCTGGAGCACAAACAGCTTGTCTGAAGACAGTGAGGGCACACACACAAAATAAGGTTTTCAATAACAATATTTCAGACAGATAAGTGAAATCAAGCATCAGCAATCAAGATAAAAGGCAGATGTGTACTTTCTTCAGGAGTGCCCCCTCCCTCCACCACTTACTGAGAACAACTGAATAAATTCAAACTTTTGCACAGCAATAAGCCTCAGACTTTGTACAAATGAGACACTCTACAAATTATATATTTAAAAAAGTTTTAAGGTACATTTTATCCCGGACTTAAAAAAAAAAAAAAAAAAGAAGAAGTCAGATTTAACTTAATTTCCTACCCTGGATGGCCTTATCCACATGCACCATGTCTCCAGTACACAGCAGCAGAGCATCCAGCACACGCCGTCTGAGGCTGGTGCCGCTCAGTCCAATCGGTTCCTCTTCCGATTTGGGGTCCATGTCCATCCACACCACAGTAGAATGCTAGTCTGTCTTTAGTTTGCTCTGCAGTTAACTTATTTTTTAAAGTTCATCAACTTCGTTTTGCTCTCAACCAGCAGAAAAAAGTCCAAAACATCCTGACTAAAGGAAAGCAAGCTCAGTTCATCCGTCCCTACAACTACTGCTCTGTTTCCACATTGCATAATCACCTCATTCCCCTCTCTCCTTTCTCTTGGCCCCAGAGTATTTACCTACTTCCTCCCATTTAAGATACTTTTATACTTTTATTAAATAAAGGTAAATAAATAAATAAATTGCAGCATCAGCATGAGTGTTTATCTTTCCATTATTTGTCAACCCATGAGTAGGTGTATGTTTTTCTTAAGTTTATTCATAAGGTGCAAAATACAAAACCCACCTATGATGACTACTGCTGTGGTCTGTGCAAAAACAGAAGCTGAGAATAATAAATACGATCATGAAATTCTTCTGTGGAAAAATGCAGCCAAACTCCCATAATGGAGTCAAAAAAATAAACAAAAAAAGGGGAGTCAAAAAGCTCACAGAATCCATACCGGTGATTGTTTAAGCTGTCCACCTCCATTTAGCGGCACTCTGTGGGTAAATTTGAAATGTTCTATTTCTTCACAAACAAGGAAGCCAATTTGGTGACGTACAGCTGAAAGGGACATCGCGCAAAACAACGCCGATTGCTCAAATTTGCAGAAAAGCTGCGGTGATTAAGCAAAATTGCAGGGTCACACAAAATTCACAGGGATTGATTGAATTTGTGTTAATTGTTGTGATCGCCATGTCGCAAAATTCCTGGAGGTAATCAACGCAAGGCAACTGTGGCAATTTGCTGAAAGAGCCAATAATTCTCAGTCAGGCCGCAGAATTTATTGCAACACTCACTTGCATTTCTGGATATGCAAATCCACCAGCTACAACAAATTCCACACATCCGGCATGCATATGACACTATGATGACACCGTTGTGCCCATAAGTATGCAAAAGTACTCAAATTGTAAGATATCTGCAGCAAACACCAACATAGTAAATATGCAAAGCTGTTAGTAACATTTTCTTGAATATGCCTTACAAGAACATTTTAATGTAAAAGCAGTGGTGTTTATACAGACAAACAATCTTCATCCTCTGTCTGAGCCGGTGCAGCAGGGATTCAAAAGCTTTGTTTTTGCAGGTGGAAACTGCTGTGCCGTTCTTCAACCCTGACAGCTCATTTCTCCCTTTTTATTTGCTTCAATAAGCACAGCCGGCTGCCTCAGTCTGACTCTGCTCCTGCTCCATTCTATCAACCACCAACTGTGAAGATGGTCCAATAAAAGGTCTGTAGATGGGTTCATAAAGTGGTAACAAGAGAATGGCAGGTAACGACTGGGATGTTATGGTTTGATTGATGAATACAGCGGCCTTGTTAAATTTGTGTCAGACTTATATTTTTTTTTCAGTAATAAACATTTTTGGGGAATTACTGGTTTTAGAAATCCGCTATAAAAACTTGTGCCAAATCAAACATGCAGACCTCGTATCTGCTGTGGCAACCTCAAGTGAAACAAGGGAGAAGCCGAAGGGACTTGAAATGAATGCGGAATATCCTGCATGTTCACAGCACCGCACCAGCATGTACGGTTATAAAGTTACAGATTGTGCAATGGCATGCAGTCATGCCAGCTATACCAGATATTATCATGTCAACATGCTGCATTTGTCTACTGATGGGCCACATTTAAGAAAGCGTTAGCCATAGCTAGCAACAGCATATGCAGTCACAAGTTAGCAGTTACATAAGTATGCGCAGTCATGCCAACAATCAATTGATGCTAAAGGGTAGCCTCAAGCCGGGTGAGCATGACTGCACATGCCAGTATAACTAGTGAGTGCATATACTAGTTACAGTAAGCCTTTTTTCTCAATGTGGCGCACCACGTCAATGTGACACTATATGACATTAGCGGTACACTGCACATCTGAAAAACCACCAGTAATTCCCAGAAATCCCTTAGATAAAGGGAACTGTAAACCGTTTGAGTCACCCCTTTGAGTCTGGTCTGCTTGAGGTTTCTTCCTCAATATCATCAGAGGGAGTTTTTCCTTATCACTGTCGCCTGTGTGCTTGCTCTAGGGGTTGGTAAAGTTAGACCTTACTTGTGTGAAGTGCCTTGAGGCAGCTTTGTTGTGATTTGGCGCTATATAAACTAAATAAATTGAAATTGACACTGAAGGGCTTGTTGCAGGCAGTAATTTTAAAAATCATGTGGACAATGGAAATTAGGAGCAGGCGCTGCTTTTTTCTTAACACTCGGTTGAGGTTGCATGTAAGTTGAAAAGACCCCGTCAGTTTGTTTCATTTCCAAAGCCTAGGTCTGGTGGCCACCACTGTTTGCTTTATAGTAACCCAACAGAGACAGGAGTTTTGCTGTGATGACTTTGGACCTGAACAAAATCAATAGAATCACAATATTTGTAACTTGACGTGTAGGCAAAACACAAACATTCGGCTATGGTGCGCAAAGCTGAAAAACGTGAAAGTCTTCCAAACGCAATTAGTTACACATGCATGAGTTTCGCAAACAAATTCAAAATTCAACTAGTGGCCAAACAGGCTGAAAAATGGGGATGTTTGCCTGCAGGAAGAGCAAGCAAAATGTGTGTCTGAAAACTTGAACTGATAAAATTGGAGAAGCTGGAGATCAAACCCATGACCTTATACATGTACACATTATATCCGAACAGGAAGGCAAAACAAAGGCGACTAGACAGTGTCAGATGCCAAGTAAATTTCCAGTAGGGTGGAGTTAACTGACACTCTCATCTACTATAATTAAGACGCTATTAAAGCAGACCAGTCAGTCATGACACACCTCACATTATATTGTGAAATGTAAGGTGAGGTGAAAAAAAAGCACATGGATAGGAAAGATCAACAGAGGGAGGTCAACAGAAGTCACCTGCTTGTGTCAATAAATACACACACACACACACTTTTTGATTACCTGATTAAAATAAAAACACCCTCCATTTTCCCCAATGAAATGTAAAATATGGTTTGTTATACTTTTCACTTTGTTGACTTATCTTTGATCCTTTACATGACCAAACACATGGCAACAGTCAACACAGATGTGATGAACTCCAGGGTGACCAAGACATGTTGGGGAAGACAAATATTCTTCCCCAACATGTCTTGATCAACCAAGGAAAAGATATTCTGCCTGGAGGCCTATTTTGGCAACAAATCATACCATTTGGAGCATAATTTTGAAAGAACATGACTTTTATGCAAAGCGACTAAGATAAACTTTGGGGAATGATCGTACACAGACTGAACACACACAGAACTTTGTAGGATTTATTACAATTTTTATGGGTTCTGGGTTTCTTGGGTCACCCTGTACAACATCTAGATTTGAGTGAGGGCCCAATGTTGATTCATGGCAGCAAAAGAAATTTTAACTGGAAATTTCTCTAAGGCCCAGTTTGATGAAAAGGACTGCGCCTAGCCCAGGGGTGGGCAATGAGGGCCAAGACAGTGCAGGATTTCCTAGCAACCAATCACCTCCACAGGTGAGTTTGCTGATGAGCTTCTCCCCTGAACATAAACACCTGATCATCAATTAAATCACCTGCTGAGGTGATTGGTAGCAAGGAAAACCTGCAGTGTCTTGGCCCTTCATGGCACATGACCCCTGGCCGAGCCCCAAAGACTCCAGTTGCCAACGACGTTAGATTGAAATATTACCATTCTGTCACCCCAGCATCAAAAATAAGTCTAGAGACTTTAACAACACAAAATACCACAAAGTATTCAGGATGTTAAAACATTTTAGTCATGCAATAGGTTTAAAAGTAGGTTGGCAATCAAAACTAACACAAACATTTGGCTCAATAAAGAGTGTCCATTTGTACATATGTACATTTCAAGACACACAAAGACGAAAACTAAAGGGTGAATCCACAGAGGTGGAATTAGGATTACAGAAGGTTCTGGGTGTGAGGATAAAGGCCTGATAGAGGCTTTCTGTGCAGTTCCCCCCACCCCCACGTCTCTGCTCAGGCAGATTTATCGAGCCATCACAACAAGCCCAAATTGTTGCCAGTGCCAATCCTCCACAAATGGCATCCGGTCGTAAATACCACGGTCAGCAACTCAAACCAGTGCAGAAAAAAAAGGTGAAGAAGAAGAAAGGCAAGGAGAGGAGAAACATGAAAAAGATTCCCTTTGTTTCCATGGAGATGAACATTTCTGTCCCCGCCCCCGTCACTTCTATTGTGTGGATTTTTGATCTACGTTTCATGATTTTAAAAAAAGCTGAGGTTTCATATTAAATACTATCAAGGACCTTCAATTCTACATCTGTGCATGTACAGTTGAGTCCATAAGTATTTGGACAGCGACACGGCTTGAAAGTTTGCCCCCGTATACAACCACCACAATGGAGCTGAAATTAAACGACACTGCTTGTAGTGTCAATGCTCAGCTTTAATGTAAAGGTGGTAACAAAAATACTGCATTAAACATATAGGAGCTGAAGCCATTTTTATACCTACACAGTCCCTCTCGAAACTGTCAAACTTGTGGAGACAGTCACTTGCCTCAGCAGTGACTTCCACATTTCTTGGTCCTCAGCTTATAGAGTCATGAGGTCCCTGGACCGACGTGTTTGAAGATGCGGATATCTTTTCAGGAAAACAAAGGTCCACGTTTTTAGGGTCCTGGTGCTTCCTGCCTTACTGTATTGTTGTGAGATTTGGACGCTAACCAGTGAAGGTGGCATTTGGATGCCTTTGGTATGAGGTTTCTTTGGTGGATCCTTGCACAATACTGGAATGACGTGCAGAGACAAAGATGAATATCATCCTTGTGGTGTGAGGGATTACGTCAGCTATGCTATTTTGGTCATGTAGTTCGTTTCTCTGGGTGTGTGATCCAGCACGCAGGTGCCTCAGTGCCAAAGACACACCCACGTTTCAAACAGACTGTGGGAAATAGATGGTTATTTTTGAGAGCTGGTGAGGGATCGGTCATCTTCGTGGATGGTTGGCATCGAGTAACTGGGGCAGTTCTATGGTGTGCTGAATGTGGTAATGTTTTACTGTTTCATTGTCATTTCATCAACTGTCAGAGTAAAGCACAGACTGACTTCAAAGAATCTGGTGGAGAGCTCGATCAAGCAGTCTCTTTTGTTCAAGTTCAAAGGTTTATTCTTGCCCTTTGCTCAAGTACAATGTACAGGGGCATTGAAATACATGTACGGCTTAGTCAGTCAGTCATTAAAAGACACAACAAAGACAAAAGAGTCCACATGCTAATAAATACCAAAGTACAAAAGTCCACAAGACTGCATAGAAAGAGGAAGTAGGTGTGTGTGTGTGTGTGTGTAGTCTCAACGTCTCCGAGGTGGGGCATGGTATTTCAAAGCAGCTTGAATGTTCTTTGCCAGCAGTCTGATGGCTGCTGGGTAGAAGCTGTTTTGAAACTGCTTCCCATTGGCTCTTATGCTGTGCGGTCGATAGTATCTCAGCTCACGACCAGAGCTTCTCCACCTAAACGGAGCATGACTAGGGTGATGTGGGTCTTTGAGAATGGATCAGAGTTTATTTCTGCGGCAGTCAGTATACAGGGTGTCCCTGGAAGGGAGCTGTGCTCCTATGATCCTCTGTGATGTTTTAATGGTCCTCTGGAGGGCTTCTTCTCCTTTACTGTGGTGCTGCCATATCACACAGTAATGCCCCTTGTGAGGACGCTTTCTACCAGTCCTCTGGAGACCTGGCTGAGCAGCTGACAGCTCAGGCCAGCTTTTTTCAGCTACCTGATAAAGTATAGCCTCTGCTGAGCCTGATTCTTTTGATCTTGAAATCAGAATTGTTGGAATTAAGATCATAATCCTTTTTGAGCTATCCTCCTAAGAAAGAGACTGACAGACAAACTGGAACAAACAAATAACGGCCGTCGATAATATGTTTTCAGCAAATCAAAATCAAAGCTCAGGACCAAAAACAAGCAATATGGAACAAACATCAGGAATGAGGATCAAAGATGAATCATCATAAGGATCAAAGATGAATGATAATCAAAATTCAACAATCGGGAATAAAGAAAGGTCAACAGGGACTAAAAAGACTGAACAATGGTGGAGGAATGCGCTCCAAATGCCCTTCTAGTTTAGTTTACTTTAAAACTCTAAAAGAAGGATTCATGAAGGAGCCTAATGCTCTGTGTTTTATTGCTTCAACATGGAATTGCAGTGTAGATTGAGTTTCTGTCTCTTTCAGGTCGTCCTTGAACATGACACCGATCGAAGGTGCTCCGGCCTCCCCTGTGTGAATCTCATAAATGTTTGATACTGAATTCAATTTTGCCAGAGTGACGTGATGTTCTTATGAGTCACAGGCGGATCTTTAAAATCTATTAGTTATTGACTGTCTGCACATGCTAGCCACAGTAAGAATGACATTAGCACTAGCATACACAAGTAAGGTCGACCACATATGTTAACAGCGGTTAGCGTTACCGCATATACTAAACACTTGAGGATGGCCTATCACCGGTTAACTTTATAAATCACATCACTTTATTTTAATGTGGTTTCATATTTATTGCTGTCCACCATTTGGACGCTCATGATCACACAAACAAAGCTTTCCCTTTTTTTTTTTTCTCCTTCCTTTTGAATGAGTGATCTGCATTTGTTTGAGATGACTGATGCAACTGTTTCAAGCCGGTCAATATTTTCCCCGTTCCCTGTAGTGACAGAACAATTAGCATCACAACAAGACAAGAGATCGTTACAGAGGCTAACGTGCCAACGATCGGCTCCATTTCCCCACTTGTCTTCTTGCTATCTGCATTTGAACTCTTTTCCCAAATGTGCAGGTTTTGCGGTAAAGATAAAATCCTTAACCTTGGATCCACTCCCTCAAATCCCACTCAGCTCCCTTCCCGCTCTCCCACTCCATTACATCACATTTATGGAGAACGCAAAGCAAGCCGCCTTTTCAAGTAAAGCACTCGAATCCCAATACATTTCAATAGGAGTCCCGAATTCAAGACTATAGAAATTACTCCAATGCCACTGCTGTTCCAGCAGATTAAGCCGATCTGCCCAATAAGCCCGCAACAGATGTCGGTCATTGACAATGCTGGCCCCACTGGGCCAGCATTTGAACCCGGGTTCACTGTGCTAACTCTGGAGAGCACGGCGAAGAGGAGGATAGATTAGTAGAATCAGAGTAGGAGTTGCAAACGCCTCAACCAAAATACACCTGTATAAATCTACAATTTTACAGAGCCCCAGTCACGCCATCGTGTAAAGAAAAAAAAGTAAAATAAAGTTTTTTTTATCGTGGCCACCAAATACGAATTTGCGCGCATGGAATATTTATTTTGTGGCCACGAAGTAGGTTGGTTCCTGGAGAGCTGGGTATCACCGGAAGTTGTGACCGGAAGTACTGGCCCACACACTCGAGCTGGACGTCGGGGAGCGTATGGTTTTATTTTAGGCTGGGAATGAGCTACAAGGACATTCTGAGAAGCCTGGCATTGCAAGGAACCGTCATTACAGAGAGACATTTACACAGGAACTGGTATTTCTTGACCACGAAATAGGTCCCTGGACACGTACGTACGGAGCCCCGTACCTCGGTGCTGTCCTTAAGGCGAGTGTCTTTCCTTAGTATGTTGTAGTCGATATATTGTTATTTCATTTAGGCAGTTATTTAATTAGATTGATACTTTGTTACAACGTAGGATTTTGCTTTAACATTCCACATACATACATGTAACTCCCCAAGATTTGTTTGAACAAGCAATCCTCAGACTTGCAGACAATATTTTATCGGATACTTCTCATGTACTGCACTCCGAATATATTTTATGTAATTAAGGAAGGAGGTACAGAGCTCCTCATTGTAAATATAACTGGTACAAACACTCGTTCATCCCATTGTCAGTGAAGCTCATAAATGAGCAGATGGCTCAGGGTGGACAGAAAAGAAAGCACAATGTCATGTGAAGCTCATGACATATGCTGCACAAAGGCCAATAAACCCATTTGTGAAAACCCCTATTCTGTCAGCATTATGTGTATTTGACCAAAGTTCCCCGGTAGAAGTGAGCACTCAGTTTATACAAGTGAAACAACTGACAAATGCTCGTCACATTTTGTTGATGGGAGTAAAAAAGGCAGATTTAGTGACATGGTCAAATGACAGCAGTGTACAAAGGTCCAGAAACCAGGCTAAAACTCAGGCAACGAGCACTTAGTTGAGAAGATAATTCAAAAATTAAAAGTTCCTTACTGGTAGAAGATGAGAACTTCAAATAGAGCTGGAAAGCTGAAGAGGAGTCCACGCATTGGTTAAGCTAGCTGATTATCGTTAATGAGGGGATTGTCGTCAGGTGTGGCAGTCAGGTGACCAGCAGGGGGCGTGGCATGAACCATGATTGGCACCAACAGAGGGTGGGGGAGAAGAGGGATGATGTCAATAAAACATTCCAAAATAAAAGCATCAACATTGGAAATCATGCATTTTTTTTTAAACCTACATCAAGCAGTCACTTCAAAAAAAAAAAAAAAAAAAAAAAACTATTACTTTTTTTTAAAAACCACAATAAAAGAACAAAAAAAAAAAAAAAAAAAAAAAAAAAAAAAGATTTAGCATTTTTAAGCATTCGAAAAACGATAAAGCATTTTATTCACAAAATGATACACTGTTTTGAAATGCTTGAAATGTTCAGTGAAGTAGTTACTTTAGAAAATGATTTCGAAAGGCTCAAAACACGGAATGAAACACTTTTGTCGGAAAATGATTCACTGCTTCAAAGACTTGAAAAAGTGAATGAACCAGCTGTTTGAATAAAATGAATGTTTAGTGTGGAAAGAGTGTTTTAAATGCTCAAAATACCAAATAATGCACTTGCTTCAGAAAAAGACCTACT
>CABFOU010306477.1:0-11772 GCA_900660325.1 Opsanus beta
GAAGGTGGCTTTTCTGGTGAGCTTCTACCCTGAACATAAACACCTGATCATTAATGAAATCACCTGCTGAGACACCTGATCATTAATTAAATCACCTGGTGAGACACCTCATCATTAATTAAATCACCTGCTGAGGTGATTGGTTGCAAGGAAAACCTGCAGTGTCTTGGCCCTTCATGGCACATGATTGCCCACCCCTGCTCTAGGTTAAACTCCTAAAATCACTGAGTGGGTAGCAGTCTGATGTTAACACACTGTAGCAGAATACATGCTCACAATCACGCTGAACAGACTCATTTATAAGGCAGCTAAATTATAAGCCAATAAGCTAGTGTGATGATATGTTTTCGCAACTGTCTAGCTACCAAGTTAACTCAGCCACTAACTACATAAAAAAAACAAACTGAGTGCATTTATACTGTCCATTATCGCCTTAAAACTGTTTGCAGATATCGACGTGTTTATTCATAGTTTATTCTTTGAATTTAATCAAATAAGATGACATGCCTGCCTAGCTAATACTGCTGATATATTGGCCCTAATTGATATAACTTAGCACAGCAGCCAACAAAAGATGCATCAAAAATTATATGAAAGGAGTGTCGGTTATTATGCAGTATTTTCTCAAAACTAATTGCAAATTCTTGCTAAATAATAGCGAGCTGATATATCAACTATTGCAGTTTTAGATGTTTATTCTTCCCACCAGTATGATGCCAGTTCTCATCTTGCTCGTCAACCTGTTGCACGTCTAGTAAAAGGAATGTTATCCCAAGGAGTTTAATCTCTCCAAAGGAAGCAAAGATGACTGCAGGGGCAGGGGATGTAACGCTGACCCAGGCAGGCAGTCGCAGACTGTAATCAACTTTCTTATTTGTGCGGGGGAGGAGGGCAAATCAAAGACGCAGAGAACTCCTCTGTCTCCATCTTTCTGTTGCTTTCAAATGATGAGATTTCAGGTTCAAAGTGGCATTTTTCACTGCACTTACAAAGCATTATTATGAGCACTAACAAACACTTATCTTAAATGCTCCATCAATCGATTTTCTGGCTCATTTATCTTGTTGAGGGTGAGGTACGCTGATCCATACATAAGTATTAACAGAGTACTGCCAATTAGGGGTTAGGCATGAGCTGATTACCAGTTTCATGGTGTACAATGGTATGAAAATGTCAAGTTTCCAAAAATCACAAAGATTTCTTGTTCTGCAGTATGAACTCTATAAGCAAACGTGACATCATTCCACGCGGCTCAGTCATTTTGGGTAGTTAAAAGCTGTGTGTCATAGCCAAAGCAGTGTGGGAAGATTTTGGATCTACATAAGAAAAAAAAAAAGAAAATCACCAAAGCCGAGAAGAGGAAAGTCACCTCATGTGCAAAGCGTTTTTTGAAGAGTGAGTGAAAAAGAAGTAAAAATGTTGCACCACCCACAGCTCTGAATTCCAGGGAAAATAATGTTGAAGTTAAGTACAATATTATTGAAATAAACACTAATACTAATATTCATTAACTAGGTAAATGACTAATAACAAAAACATGCTCATTTAGGGTCTGCTTATTTAGGGTCTGCTTCTGTCTCTGCCCCTGACCACGGCAGAGTCTCTACATCTGAAGTTGGTCCCCGGGTGCCGGACTGTGGCTGCCCACTGCTCCTAGTGGTTGGATTGTGTCCAGATGTAATTAGGATGGGTTAAATGAAGAGGACATATTTCGCTGTATGTATGTACAATGACAATAAAGGCACTTTACTTTACTTTACTAATAAGCCATCTAACGAGTGGGGTTTCTTTTTTTTCCTTCCACAGTTACTCACTGTGGTCAAAATTCAAAGTAAAATGCCACAGTGTCAGTTAACTTATTAACAGTGAACTTCTGGATGAGTTTTTGTAACCATGAATGTGTAAAAAAACAAAACATGGTTTGTATGACAGTTAAAAACTGTATATGGAGAGCAGAGCAGGAGGCTCTGTGGAATCGAACCCTCACCTATAGGCGAGGGTTCGATTCCAGCTGTGTACTTCCAGTCTAACATGTCTCAGGTGCAATTGTTTTCTCGTGCAGGATCAATGTTTTTAAAAATGTCCAAAGTTACTAAAAAACAATAATAAAACAAAATGCTTTCATATAGTGATGTAAAAAAAATAGACATAAAATGTACATGTGACATAGTTATTGGCACCCTTTGAATTTATGACACATTCTCACTCCCAGCTAGTCACATTTTGATGCTTGGTCAGTACTCCTTAGTGTCAATATGTGACCTCCTTCAGTTAGAAACAGCTAGGTATCTCCTTCACTTCAATATGTGACATGCTGGGTAGCATGTTAAGCTACAGTAGTTTCATTTCTCTCTGATAAACTTACAAAACAATCTGCTTGACTCCTGTGCCATCCCTCGACACTGCAGGGAATATTTATTCACATTTGGGTTATGGTTGAGGCTAGGGTTAGCATTTCCTTGTACGTCACATATTGACAAGAAGGGGCTACCCAACACTTGGTCAGGACTCATCAAAATGTGACGAGTTAGGAGTGAGAATGATTTGGAATTTATAGTTCATTTTGATCTTCACAAACTGTGATGGCGATAGATGCATGAACATGGATACACAACATTTCTAGGTCACTGAATACATCTATGGAAGAACATCAGTCATTAAGATATACAAAAAGTATGGTACTGTATTGTAAATTGGCCTAGACCAGGGGTTGACAACAATGGCCAAGACAGTGCAGAATTTCCTTGCAATCAATCCCGTCAGCAGGTGGGTTTAATGATGAGCTTCTTCTCTCAACTTAAACATCTGATCATCAATGAAATCACCTGCTGAGGTGGTTGGTAGCAAGGAAAACCTGCAATGTCTTGGCCCTTCATGGCATACTATTGGCCACCTCTGGCTTAGACGCAGGAGTTCTCAAAAAGTGACTGACTTTGCAAGAAGAAAACTAGTGAGGGAAGCCACCAAGACACCCATAACAACTGTGAAGGAGTTATAGTCTCCTGAAGAGAAACTGGGCATTGTGCAACATTTGTCTGTTGCATCACTAATCACAGCTACATGGGAAAATAGAACAATGAATGGTTTTCTTAAAAAGATGACATGAAATTTCAGGTACAGTTTGCCAGAAGTCACATGAAAGACCTCCCGCCGCCCCGCTTATCAATAAAAGAAGTATATCTGAAGAAGATATTCCTCCAAGAAGAAGTTTCCTCCAAGCAGTAGTTATTGGTGCATTCCATTTGGACTTGGGTGATCAGAATTTCCCAGTTACACCCCTCAGGAACACCCCCTGAATTCAGAATTCCAACTCGTCAACTTGTTTGAACCCCACAAACCAAAATGCCATTGTTTTTACTATTTTTAGCACTTCTGTCCTTTTTTGCTGTACAAATTAATAAATTATGCACACAACAGTGCTTTACTTTTGCCTGCGGACATGTTGCTGCGGTATTTTTATGCATGAAATACCTTGTAGTGTGTTGTTTATTAACTAGTGTCACTAGTATTGGCTAACCGGGTAGATTTTGCTCACAACAATGACTGAGCAGTAAATGAAAACACTAATGTAACTTCTGTGCCATCTGTCCTCTTCCAAGAGGGCACTTTTGTATTTAAACTGGAACATATTCATATCGAGCTTGATGTCATTCCCAGTCGTGATTTATGAACTTTGAGATAAATGGAATGTGGCTCAAGTCATGAAAAATTATACAAGTTGACAAATTAAGGAAATGTCTAAACACCAACAGAGACTTCACAAAAGTGCTTGGTCAAGGAATATACTTAGCTCAGTTGGAGATAAAAACAGTATTTGTTACTACCCCTCTTCTTCCACTGTCATCTCTATGGAGAATTTTCAGAAAAAGTAATTTCAACTTTTTAAATATGTTGTTAACACATCTTTTTTTTTTTTTAAACTATATTGGCACACATTTGCAGCATAATGTCACCAATTCACAAATGCCGGATGCTGACCCTTCATTTGTTCTGGAACAAGAGTCACTTTCTGTTGATCTTTAAATATAACAGTAAAAAAAAGAAAGTGTCCTTCTGCTTCTCAACTTTTTGCCTTTGCAGAATTATCTCATTATTTCCCCGTACAGCTATTTAAAATGCTGTCAACAATTCCAACTCTGGAAAAAGAAAAGTGATTTTGATTATAAATAAATCTATCTTTCAGCATTATTCATCCCTTCTTATCTGTTGAACAACACATTTGATATAAAAAAAGCAACATTTGTTTTAAAAAAAAGCAACTACAACAGTATTCAGCCAAACACCTCATCGTCATTCCAAATGCTGCAATTTCTTGTCTTATAAATTTGCACTTGATGTAATAATACAGACCACAACTGCAATCCTTTGCAGTACACTTTGCGCTTTTTATCATTTTCTAATCAAATCTGGGTTTCCAGAATGTTTGTACCTATACTTGGTTTGGCCAAACAAAGCTGAACAATCACACGCCTTTGTGGGTTATTCAAAGCAACCCTGAAACAAAACCTGTTATTGCACTTTATTTTTGTCTTCGTTGTCTGTGTCACTGTGGTCTAATGAAAGAAATTATTCCATTGATATACACTCACATTTTGTTCTGTGAGGTTGTGCTTACAGTGTGTCTGTTGCAGCTAAAACAGAACATTTGTACTATCTTTGAGTTTTGTTTTGTGTTTTTTTTTTTTTAAAGGAGGGTGGTGGGTGGAGGGGGGGCAGTCTTTGTCCTTGCAGTATCTGTGCAGTTTGAACTGATGGTGGAGTTAAATACTTCTCTGTGGCGGTTGTTCTCTGGGTGACTTTAAGTGCTCACAAAGCAAAGCAAAATTCTGATAGATTATAATTCACCTGGCCTTACTCTGTTAGGAATTGGCCTGTTTTTTAAAGATAAACACAAACAATTGAGTTTCTAGATGTCAAATAGATATCATCAGTCCATATCAGATGAAATTCTGGATTCATATGACATTTTTCATATTCTTATTTTCATGTTTTCATTTTGTAAGCACCTTAAGTCTGTACGACCATGATTCTCTACGTATGCAGTGCAACTTTAGGTAGGAGTGAAGCTGAAGTACAGTTTTCTGGAAGACCTCTTTTGGAATGGTGTCCAGCTGGGCCAATGTGTTCTGCATGATGTCTTCTCTTGACTCAAATAGTATAGAGTCCCTTTTAGAGTTGTTTTGATCTTGGGGAACCGTCAAAAATGAGAGGGAGCCATGTCAGGAGAGTAGGGAGGCTGACAAATCACTCGAGTCTTGTGTTTGGCCAGGAAAGTCTTAATCAGGTGAACAGAATTGGTGGGAGCATTGTCATTTGAAGCTGTCAACTTTTGGCTGCCCACAGATCTGGTTGTTTGCAGCGCACAGCATCATGAAGGCGAAGTAGGACCTCCCGATAATACTGCTTATTAAGATTTTGGCCTTCTGCTGTGTACTCATGATGGGACCCAATGGGAGTCAAAGAAACCTGTCAACATGACTTTGACATTTCTGCGCACCTGCCATGGTTTCTTTGGCCTCGGTGATGTTGGATGCTTCCATTGCGATGACTGAAATAAGTAATAATAAAATTAGTAGTAACTGTTAAACAGGGACAGATCCAGGATTTTGTAAAGAGGGGAGCGTGGATTTGTGAACGAGTAAGGCGTGAGTAAGTGGGGGGGGAGAGGCCGTCTGGGGAGGATGCAGAATCTTGCAAATAGTTTCCGCTTGGGTATCACCAAACTTTTGACAAAATTCCTCGTTGTATAACAAATGAGAATCCGACAGGTGCTCAATACACGTGGTCACTCAATAGCTGACTGCTAGTAGCCTATGCGCTCTATGGTCAAGAAAAAAATCACACAGGTTCGCTACACCTCCTCACCAAACGACAACTTGCACGCTTCATTTGTTTCCGTAGGAAAAAATAAGTTTAGATACTTTGTGAATGCACCTCGTATATCTTGCCTGGCCTGGGAACACCTTCAAATCTGCAAGAAAGAGCTGGAGGACGTGGATTAGGATAAGGTATTTATTTAAGTGTGTTTTTCAGTCATTTTATTATTTCATGGTTTTCATGCTATGACTTCTTTATTCCATTAAATGTCGCTAAAATGAGCTGTTAAATGAAGCTTCGATTAATGAACCTGTTGGATGCACAGCCTCACTGTTGCTGAAAGCGTCATTTTGCCGTTACAGGAGAGATGCCACAATTCTCACTTTCATCTAGCCTGTATGCGCGTACGTGGCAGAAATGGGCTCTTTAGCCGCGGCTGCTTGTTGTTTGTGTCACATTTTGATTAAGAATTCAAACATTAATTTCGAAATAGGCATATTTTTCTCAAACGAAGCAAAAATAACAATGAATTCTTAATTATCACATCAATTTCCCCAGAAATCCGAATTCCAACTTTTATTTAAAAGAAAGTATCGCCAAAACGGATGGTCACTCCACTGAGTCTGGTCTGCTTGAGCTTTTTTCTACAATCAAAAAACGCATGAGGGACTTTTTCCTTACCACAGTCGCCACTGTGCTTGCTCATGGGGCGGGGTAAAGTTTAAACCTTGCTCGTATATAGCCCCTTGAGGCAAATTATGCTGGCATTTGGGGCTGTATAAATAATTTGAGCTGAACTTTAAGGCAGATCCAGATGTCTGTCTGTTCTCAACTCTTCCCTGATCCAAGGTTCAAAGGTAACAATGCAGCCTGACACTGAAGTGTATGCGGGTACTGCTGGACTGATTTGGGTCAAATCAAAACAGTTCACCCCAAATATCATGAATGCAAAATCTGTAGTCTTACATAAGCCAGTACATTGAAGTTATAATTTGAATAAGTTATGCCCAGTTCCTCCTAAACCAGGCCAGCATTTTCTGTAGCAGCTGCAGCAACTTTGCTTCTGTTGTAGCTCCACAAAAACTGCCCGCACTGTGAATCAGATTTTTATTTTTTTTATTTTATTTTTTCAAAATCAGGAATAGTATTTTAATTGCCCTGTGTTTACAGCTACTGCCTGCTGCTGCTTAATGTATTGAATGCACTGGCTGCATTTTGATCCAGTAATTAACTGTCACTCCAGCAGTCAGTTAAAGTTTAGCTCTGAGGGACTAACATTTCTGTAAATGTTGTAGAGCCCACTTGACACGGCATGATTAACAGTCCACCAACAGAAACAAATTCATATCAATGAAGCAAGCTATGCCAAGGAGGGAAAAACATCGAATAAAAAAGGGGCAAAAAGCCGGTCCTTTCACGACAGCCCACCAAGGTTAATTTGTGGTGCTTTGTCATGAGGTGTCGAGTGCACGGCATGCAGAGTCGTAATAGCAAGAGGACATCAGTCATGAGTAAGAAGCGTTCAGCCTTCTTGGCTTCCACACTCGGCAGTCTGGCAAGGAGGACGGATCAGCTCTGCAGCAGCTACATCACTTTGGAGCTCAGAAGCATGAGACAAATTGCCCAAAATTATGCTCTGGGTGATTCCCACTTAGCTTATTTCACGCAGAGCTGAATTTGAACAAACATAACCCCCCCTTCCCAACACACACACACACACACACGTATCAGCACACAAACCTCATAGAGTCACGCCACTGTAATGCAGGCGGGCGTCCGCTCATACGGCTTACTCTTGCGGCAAAAAGTGGGGTCACAGTCTCTCATGGCAAATGAGCGCCAAAGAGACTCGAGCGGATGAAGCGGTGAGAAGAGACACGCAAGCGCATTCGTTCTCAGTCAGTGCCTCGTTTTGTTTTCCTACACTCCCCCCCCCTGCCCCCCAGTGTCTGTTTGTCTCAGTGCCTCAGCCTAAACTGACGCAGTTTTTCACCCATTAGCCTTATTAATCTTTTTAATCAGCACTCACACTCGTTAGCGTCAGGGGTTAGCCGAATCCACACCCGGCGGGGATTAGCATTGAGCAGGTTAGCCGCAATGTCAACCGCGGACCCAGAAGCTAAACACGCCGCATTAGCAGCCCATAGGTGACTTGTTCTCAATTACTGACCAATACAAGAAAATAACACTTAGTGACATTTCGTGAACACGTGCACACGAATGCTCACATGCATGCACGCACACAGACGAATGCGGGCCGCGAAGCAACGGTGAAGAAGTGGAGCAGGTTAAATGAAGTGAAGGAGACAAATGGGGATGAGTTAAATGAAGGAGAGAAGAGGAGCTTTCTCCTCCACCTCATCCTAATCTGTTGTGATTGTATCCGTACTCGGCCAGATGGTTCACGACACACATTTGTGCACGAGGATGTCCAGACTCCCGTAGGAAAGCGCTCTCAAACAGTAAATTTGTGAAAGCCATATTAGTTTTTAATAGCAAATTGGTGAAGCTTTAATGAAAGGATGCGGCAAGAATGTGTTCATTTAGAAGAGGAAAAAGTAAGAGATGAAAGAGAAGGAGAGAATAAAGACAGAAACGTAAAGGCCAAAATAAGACTTCTTTTTGATTTCCGCTTGTTGTTGCTGTGTGTGACTGTTTTGACCCGTTGGCAAAAGACTGTGTTCAATCACACTTTCCTCTGAGACGGAAATTAGAGCGCTCTCTTTGGAGCCTCACGGCACACATACAGTATTCATGCACAAAGGCATGGACATACACAAAGACACACACACACACACACACATCTGAGCATTGGCACATGCACCCGCACACGCTGTGCACGTCTTTCTCTGAATTCCTGGCTGGATGGGTAGCTGGATGCTCGGGGGCAAATCTGACATGAATCCGGTCTGATGCCTGTTTTTGCACTTCGATAATTCAATTAGGATGGAGGATGGCCCGTGCACCTCCACACACACACACACACACACCGGTCAGAAGTTGTGCCAAAACCCCAGGCCATGTGGTTACAGCGAGAAGAGGGATATGTTACATGATGTTACCTGCACACACTGATAAGAAGAGACAAAGTGTGACCTACAGGGCAACTTGGCCAACTCACTGGCAAAATGACCATGATGTAGGAAAGGCTGCTACTAACTCTTGGCCAAAAATTAATGAGGCAGTGGACTGGAAGCATTTATATAAATCTATATATATGGAAAACTAATGATAGTTGCATTATTTAGTAAGGATTTATCTTGTTAATATAAATTGTATTGTGTGGAAAACTTCATACATTGCTGAAATTTCCATTTATTGTGTTTGTGGACATATTTATCAACACAGACTTGCTCATATTTCTTGTAGTGGGGCTTTTCTGGAGGGAGGGGTGAAACCTATTTATTATGGATGTCCCAATCATATTTTTTTATTTTGTTTTGCTTTGTCCTCTATCCGGATCCGAGTCATTTAATATAGAGTATCTCCTGATACTGAGTCCCAATCTGATACTTATATTTCCCTCAGTACTAGACCTGCACAGAACAGAATGCAAGCACATTAAAATTGGTTGATTTTATATGCTTGTCACGTTAACGCCTCTGCCATGCATTAAGAAGAAAAAAAAACAAAAAAAACAAAACACTTTTAATCCAAGCTGCTTCTTAATGTTTGTATTCATTTTTTTTTTTTTTTTAATTAAGGAAATTTATGTGTCATCAATTCCACTTAGTGCAGGATTGTAGTAGTAAAACTATGGCACTCAGTGAATGAATGCCTTTCTAGTTGTTAAAAATTCACTCATCTTCATCATCATCTTTACTTTTTTTTATTGTTGTTGCTGCTGTTGTGTCAAAAAAATAAAAACCTCTTTATAATGTTTTCAAAAGTGGACCTTTACTCTAACGGAGGGAGGGCCCTTACGACTTGCCTCTCTGGGTCTCCATGCTTCTAAAGTGTCTCTGTGAACGGGAGTTAAACAGATACAATGAGGAGCATAAACCTGATTGGCCCATAAGATGATATCACACTCGCTGTCTCTCAGAAAGAGAGTTGGTGTGTATTTGAAAATATGTGAAATATGGTTTTGAATCTGTTCTTTGAACCTGTTACTGCTTCATGCTTATCAGACAGAGGGAGACTGATGTGCACTGTTGTGTTGAACTAACCCTAACCCTCTGGGTTCCAGGGGTATTCTCAATTTTTCCATAGCTTCAGTAATTTTTTTAATATAATGAAATGTGCTGCATATCAAAATGTTAACAGCAATTTCAGCTTTCACAATATGTCACAAGTTTGTGTAGAATGCTGTATGTAGAAATAATGTGTTTCTAGTAAATCTGAAAAAATGAAATGCATTTTTTGAAAATTCTTCAAATCTTTATTGAAAATACCCCTTTATCCATGTGGATGAACTGTTTTGGTGCTAGAAATGGGTTCATCAAAGTCTTTGACTCAAAACAGTAGTGTAATATATGAAGAAAATTGTAGATCAGTGTATAATATTTATTATACACTGATCTACAATTTTCTACGGTATTTTCATTGTGTACAAATGTACACAATGAAAATACCGTGTCCGCGAGAAATTCTGCCTGAAACATTACCCCTGTCAGAACATCTGCAGTGCAACAAAGTTCAGCCAATAATGCTGTGCACGTTTCCTGATTTAATTATTCGGACACAAGAGCAAAGTGCAGCACATCATTTCACCAAGTGCAGTCAGTTCAGCTGCCGAAGCAGAGGGGGAAGTGGTACCACCCCCAATCTCCAGGTTTTACAATTTTCATGAGACAATGGGGAGGAAACGACCTAGATCAAGGGTTTAAGAAATTAACTTGTTTGTCTTACGCTGCTCCCACTTTCTTTGGGTTGCCACAGTTGATCCAGTACAGATCTTCACTGGGATTTGGCACGTGTTTTACACCAGATGCCCTTCCTGACCCAACTCCAGTTGTACATGGAGAAACCCACACAGCCAAGGACCTACTCTGCTTGACTTCTGAGATCTGACAGAATCAGGTGTACACAGTGCGGCATGGCTAGGAAAGTAACTTGTAGTTTAAGTAATTTATGAACTGGGTACTTTTTTAACCTTTACTCAAGTATAGATTTTCAGTAGTCTACCCACCCCTACTTTTACTACATGAGGAAAACACATTACATTGCAGTAATTCAGATGTTGTCTCACCAAAGCAGCACAGATATTCCAAAAAGGTAATTATTATTTTTGTATCCAGACGATAAACAAGCTTACCGGTGTGGCTATAAACACAGGGGTACCACAAGGGTGCATTGTGTCCCCTATTCTGTACACCTTATATACCAATAACTATTAAGGAACCTCCTCAGACCACACTTATTTTAAATATGCTGATGATACAGCATTAGCGGGTTTTGTAAAGTCTAATACTGCATCTCAAGAGGGTTTTGAGAGGGAGGTGCAGTGCTTTATTAAATGGCGTACAGATAATTTCCTTGTGGTTAATGTGAAGAAAACAAAGATGACTATAGATTTTAATAGTAGTAGTAGTAGTTTTTATGGCCCATTGATTCTGTTTTCTTTTTCTCTCTGTCCGAGATGCGGCTGGATCCACCTACTGGATTGGAAGACTACTATGTTTTTCGCAGCCGAGGCAGGATGGAGTCTGCTGTAGGAACAGATTCAACGAGTTGCTTGATGACCCCCCCACTTCCGACGGTGGACTGGACGCCTGCATGGACTCGTATTGATTGTGTTGTTTCTGTATTGTAAATCTTTTTGGTAGAATGGCCTAAGCAGTGGGTCACCCCTTTGAGTCTGGTCTGCTTGAGGTTTCTTCCTCAATATCATCAGAGGGAGTTTTTCCTTACCACTGTCGCCTGTGTGCTTGCTCTAGGGGTTGGTAAGGTTAGACCTTACTTATGTGAAGCACCTTGAGGCAGCTTTGTTGTGATTTGGCGCTATATAAATTA
>CABFOU010306488.1:0-11533 GCA_900660325.1 Opsanus beta
ATCCAAAATGTAGTGCTTTTACCATTAAACGGACAATCGTTTTGCATATGTGCCCCACTAAGGGGAGTTTCAGCAGCGAACAGGTTTTGCAGCAGCACACACATGCAACTACTATGCTGTGCACACATGGATGAATATGATTGGATGTTGTGAGTCAGATGACCTTTGTGTCATCCACAACTGATAGAGAACGATGAATGAAATGAGTTGATAATCTGCGACTTCAGCAGTTTGACCAATCTAAGGCACATTTTGGAGAGTAACTCTTTCTCATATCATCAGATTTATCACACGAGACTCATCAAAGGAGGTGATCAGTCACAGCACTTTCTAAAAAAACTCCTATCCTTTGATGTGACAGCGTTGACAGCGTTGTCTGGCAACACGAAGCCTTGTTGAACTGTGACTCCAAACTGTTCGCTATCTCTGCTCGGCTCCCATCACTCGACTATTTTAAGATACTAAGGAAGGACGAGGACGTGCACACGTGCACACGTGCACACGCGTGCACATGCAGGACAATTAAAAGCATTTTCCACCTGAGAAACACACACACAGACATGCATACTGTCTCCACACATCTCCTGCCCTTTAGCAAAGCGCACGATGACAAGAACTATCTTTCCTTTTAACCTTCTTGCCCCACTCTTATGTGGTTATCGCTTCCCTCTCAGACTTCACCCTGATTATGTCTCTTCACAGCTCGGGCACTAGTCTGAGCAGGGTGTCGGCTAAAGGAAAGGAACGTACTGAACTAGACGTCATGTTGTATTTCTGAGGACTGACTCATGCCAACTTAGATCACAGGCTGAAAAAAACGAGTTGTTCAGGAATTAAAAGTGGGACTTTAAATGGACACACATGTCTGCTATTAGTAATTTAATAAATTGAGATTAAAGGCTTCATATTGTGCAAATCTGGTTTTAATCTGGTTTTTAGAGCTACATATACTTGGACATTTTTATTAAACATTCTGTGACAATTAAATGTATCTGCATGTAGAAAACACACTGTTAAAAATTCAATTAGGCCTGAAATGTATTGTTTTAGAATTCGGTTACATACGTCACAGAAGTCACCCTGGGGTTTGGAGGTGTGGCAAGCAACAGCTCCTTTCCATTTAAAGCAACAGGCACAGGAAAAAGATGTTTCTTAGGGACTTCATTTTTATTTATTTATGTATTTATTATTTATTCATGAAATTTATTAATTTATTTGCGAATGTTATTTTTTTCTCTCTAAAAATTTTTTTTTCTTCTCACCCCTTTGAGTCTGGTCTGCTTGAGGTTTCTTCCTCAATATCATCAGAGGGAGTTTTTCCGTACCACTGTCGCCTGTGTGCTTGCTCTAGGGGTTGGTAAGGTTAGACCTTACTTGTGTGAAGCGCCTTGAGGCAGCTTTGTTGTGATTTGGAGCTATATAAATTGAATAAATTGAAAATAAATTGAATTGAAAATCCAGAATGCCACTTTTTGAGACACATGTTGATGTATTAATTTACTGAAAAAAAATATGACCTTTTTCGGTATATGCATATGTGCAGGGATACCAAATCTCCAAATCTCATTGTCTGTGCTCAGCCTAGGCTCATGAAAAAAATCGTAATACAATTTACAAAAAGTAATGCACAAACATTCATACATATTCATCTGTATTTTTCAGCCAAATTTGTACATAAACTACATATTCCATTGCGGAAAGACTGTGATGACGTCGCCAACAACAAAACATCTGAGTGGATAAAAAAAAATTGCCTTATTATTATTATCAATCTGAACCTAACCCTAGCAATAAGCCTTACATGCATTTCTGAACACTTAATGTGAAATGCATGTTGCACATGTGCACAGACATTCAAAGAAATATGCACGAAATATCCTGCCTAACTTTCAGTAAGATATCATATGAAGCACATCATGAGAATAAAAAATAATAAGTGGTTAAATTTAATGCTGCCACTGGGCTTAAATTGCAGCAAAATAGCAGATGAAACAGCGCAATGTTTAACAAGAATAAATTCATGTGAATTTCAGCACACAACAAACCCAGATAGTACGATCATTGTTTCTTTTACAACAGATTAGTTCCCAGGGAGAGATGAGGTCATATGTTGTGCCTGTCATTCATTAATTCATTTTCTCTTGCTTATCCAGTCAGGGTCATGGTGGCAGCAGACGCAGCAGCTCACCCTACACTTCCCTATCCTCGGCAGACTCCTCTACATCTTTCTGGAGGATCCCGAAGCATTCCAAAGCCAGCTGGGAAATATAATCCCTCCCAGTTTGAGGTGCCTGAAAGACCTCCCCAGGGAAACAACCAGGGTGCATCCTTACCAGATACCTGAACCTCCTCAGTTGGCTCCATTCGATTCGAAGAAGCAGCGGCTCTACTCTGTCTCTCCCAGATATTTGAGCTTCTCACCCTGTCTCTAAGTGTAAACCCAGATATCCTATAGAGAAATCTAATTTCCTCCACTTGTATCTGCAACCTTGACTATTTTGGTCATTACTCAAAGTTCATAACCACAGGTGAGGATCGGAGCGGAACTTGACCAGTAAATTGAGAGTCTCACCATCTGGTTCAGCGCTTTCAGGTAAAGTGGAAAGTGTATTGATGTCCACTATGTGCTCAAATAGAGGACAAAATATACCACAGAATGCCATAGTACAACTGGAATGAAATACTGGGATAGAATGTGTGATTGGACACAATGCCAATATTTTCTGTCAATACTGCAAATTAGTGACTTCAAATGCAAAAAGATGCACATGCATTGCTCATTTTTAATTCTATGCAAATTAGTCATGCATTTGGCCACCAGATGTCACTGTGGCAAAATATTTCAAACATCCTAAAAAACAAAAAAACAAATCTGTTTTTGTAATCAAAATTATAATATGATTTAATCTCTCAAACAGTCCATTTTTGTAGTCGTTAATCCTATACATACACAGTCAGAATGACTTCCACTTCCAGGCTGCTTGTATATTGAGTGGCACTGTTTGTGACACTGCTACCCAGTGGTGTGGTTTTCACACTGCACGCGTTCTGTACTTATGGCTCTTCCCTGTAATGTTGTTAAGCTTCAGGTTGACACAGCACCTTATTTGAGGTATTACTAATAAATAAACACATTAGCACACACGCAAAGACAAGCAGTCACGCTCTGCCTTGCCCCGTGCCTGAACAGCGAGTATTTAATTTCTTCCGGACTTGTCTATTTGGCTAGCGAGGTGGTAACGCAATTGGTCAGCTGCACGCCTTTCCTGTCTGATGATTGGATTTGGTTCTCATGTGTCCGGAGCACATTCTGGCACACCGGGATGAAACAGATTAACTAGATTTTCTGTTTTTCTATGCTCTCACTTTCTGTCTCCATCTCAGGCACTGTTATTGGAAGAAAGTGATAATTCCCCTGCACTTCAAACACAGCCCCGTAACTAAGACTGTGCTTAAGTCTCCTCCAAGGAAAAGCTGCCTGCCTGCGCACAGATGTCTCTGATTAAATTGTATCTCCGAGAGTGAAAAAGTGAGTCCTCCTTACAGCTCTCCCTCTCCTTTATTCTTGCGCTCTCACTCTCCTGCTCTCTCTCTCTCTCTCATTCCCCGCTTGTCTCTCTATCTGTCTCTCTGTTAGCTTGCTCAACTGGCTGTTGCCAAAAGAGCCTTGGGCGACGAATAAATTGCTTTGGTTTCAGCAGACAGAGAAGTTGGCCGAGACAAGCTGAATCAGTGCATTAGATGCGAAGGTTCCCTCATAGACTGGAAGTTAGCCTTTAGCGCAATCATTGACCGTGAGTGATGATTATGTCTAATTGAAGGAGACTTTTGCTACCTGTAACACCGCTGGAGGGCCTTGAGCATATTGGACAGAGCAAAACAGGCCCAAAAAAAAAGGCAAGAGAGTATGTGCTGTGGTAGATGTTGAAGAAGAGGGCAGAGGAATGAAAAGAAAGGTGGTGGGATATGAGAGAAACAAATCTTATCAAATGTTCATGGAAAGCCAACAGTGTCAGCAGAGCAGGTAGTGCAGTGGGATAGGAGTTGGACTACTAATATGTCGACTTGGGCTTGATTCCCCATCGTGTTACCTATCTGCTTTTGGACAGGACACTTAATCTGCATTGGCCCAATCCAGTCACCTGTAAACGGGTACCAGTCTCGGCTCGAGAACTAACCTGTTATGTGCATTGGCATCCCATCTAGGGGGAGTTGCAGGCTCTCATACACTTCACACAGAACAATTCGGGGATAGGCACTGACATCAATGGGCCAGGTCAGGTCGGGCTGCATTTGCCACAGAATGGAACCACCTTGGATGGAATGCAAACATCCAAGCAGAAAACCAGTCCATTTCCATCTCTGCACAGTCACCATCTATCTACTGCGGCTACGTGAAATGTGGGAATCCTTTTGGGCTTCTCGAACTGCAGGGGTCCTCAACACCGAGGTATCTGTCTGCTTGCTCATGCCCCAAAAAACTTGCCACTTGGCCAAAATGTCTTAATTGATGTTGCCTCACAATGCAAGTGATACTTAAATTCAGCGGTTGAAGATGAGTGAGTGAGTGAGTGAGTGAGTGAGTGAGTGAGTGAGTCTCCCAAAGTAAAGGTTTATTTGACACAAAATCATTCCAGTGGTGCCCAAGAATCCTCAGAGATGACCTTGCACAAAATACATCTAGTTCTCAGAGACTAGACTTACTCTTCTTCAGTACTGACTGACAGCGAAATTTGCAGAGTTAATTTAATAAGCTCATGGGGCCCACTCAACCTTCATTTAAGGGTTGTTCAGCTCTCAATGGTTATCCAAATTTGCTTGCTAAATATGCACAGTGTTAAAATTTGTGGGTAACGAGAAAAAAAATGCATGCAAAATCATTAGTGTTAACAAACTGTTTTTGAGCAGCATTTCAAATCACTCCCAATACCCATAAAGTCTTCTCAATGTGGACTGGACCAGTTCTGAAACTACACAGTGCAAAAGCTTCCAAGCTATTTAGTGGGGGAAAAAGATCAATATGTTCATTGTGAATCTGATGGAAAAACCCCATTCTCTCCAAATTTGAATGCTGGAAATAATAAGATGTGTGCCATTTTATCCATGCTTCATTACAGCGAAAAGCCCAGTGCTTAAATGTGTGTGCACAGGCATCAGAGCTTGTGTATTTGAGTCAAATTTTTTTTGTCATATGTATTAGCGAGTGCACAAACGTATGTGCAGATATACATGTGTGGATATGTGTTTGCCTTCATTTGTGAGTGTGTAGGAATGAATGCTAGAGCTGAGCAGACGGGTGCCAAAGACAAAAACAGCCACAGCAACCCCCCCACCTCTCAGTTTCCACATGGCAGTGGGCTTCCTGGCATGAGCGGTGGCCACGGGAGTCGCTTCAGATCATCTAGGAGGGTATTGGATGGCCATGGCTGCCTTTTGCAATAACCTGGCAAGGTCCAAATTCATTAGGGTAAAATTTGGCCCTGGCTACAGCTCTGTAGTGCCCACAGCATTTGGCCCTGCTGCGCTGTGCAACGCTAGGCCGAGCTGCGGAACGTTTTTGCTGGATCCAGAGAGAGCCATTAGCGGCTGCTTGTGATGATGGCTATGCTCCCCAGTGTCAAACACAGATAGCTGCCTTTGAATGATTTGAACGATTACCCTTTTCACACAGGCTTTGGAATAATGGGCTCGGTGAGAGAGTGAAAAGAAGAGCGAGCAGGTGATATGAAACAGAGCGTTTTTCAGGCATGCAAGTGGTATAATTGCAGGTATCTTTCTATTAATTGAAAGCATTTTAACTATCAAGTATCTAGAGCTTAATTGAGGCTTCCAAATTTGCTTTCTGTTAAGCACTGATTGTGTAAGCAGATGTGTGAATACAAAGTACACCAACAGTAACAAAATAACAGACAAAAAGTAACACATTTTGTTAAATGAAAAGTAAATATTGGCAAATGCCAAAGGAATGGATGAATGAATGTATCGGTTTTTATGGCATTATCCGTTAGGGATTATGGTTAGGGATGCGGCTAGGTTTGAGTTAGGGCTAAGTGTAAGGTCAAGGTTGAGTTAGGGATGGGTTCAGGTTGGGGTTAGCTTTTATTGCTAAATTCAACAGCTACTTTTTGTCTCTTTCTTTGTTCCTGTTACTTTCTTTCCAACGAGTGTGTTCCACTCAGTTTCCTCCACATCTCATCCTCAGCATGCCTAGAATACATCATTTTTTAATGGTTTGAATGCCTAGCCATTGTGTTTCAAAAAGTCTGTTTGAAGAAGAAGGAGTAAGTCCTAAGTAGGGACCGAGGCCCATTGGTGCTGGTGATTACCAAACATCTATGCCTTTTATTTACCTATGAAATACACCACTGACCCATTATACCATCATACCAGTGGGCAGACTTTGTGTCAAATGAACAGTTACTTAGGAATATTCAGAACAAGAAGACTACTTCCATTGTGAGGGAACATCAGTTATGACACTATGGCTGCATTGTGCATTTCCCTGAATGTGATCCTGCACACAGGTGCTTCAGTGCTTCAGACCCCAGCAACTTGCCAAGGCCAAAGGATGTGCACATAACTGTTGGCTGTCACAGATACATGGCTGCTTTCAGGAGACAGAGATAGACAATGGGTCTCCCTGGGTGGCTGCCAATTTGGACACTTGTAAAGCAATAGTGCATGCTCCCAGACCCTACCTGGCTTACACTTGTAGGTATTGATTCATGGCCAGATCTAACATTTACTTGTACATGACTTTTCCTGCAAGTTGGCTGAATTTATGTATTTTGCACAGTCAAGAACATTTCATGTAACTTTTTTTTCTACAGAAAATTCTTTCAAGAATCTTGCCAAACAATGCCACAGAGCTTTACATTTGCCTTAAAACAGGTCAGGTGAGGTTTTGGAGCATGCTGCACTACAAAGCCAGCTTGGATTCTTGATGGCAACCAGACAGGCAAACAACCACCCTCTTTCCATCTCCCAAAATTAATCATTTATGTATCAGAGCCAGGTGAAATGTGAATGTCCACTTGGCATTTACCAGTTGCTGGGGTCCGCAAGACTGAGACACCTCAGTTTCCAGCACTCACAGCCATGCAGTTAGACAGGCAGCACAAGAAACCTAAAGACTTGGGCCTTTGTTCTCCCGCAAAGGCATTGGCATTGCCAAACATCACATTCCAGGCACCTCATGACTCCATAAGCTGTTCCCAGGTGTCTCTCAGTCTCACTGGCAGAGAACCCAGAGAAATGAATGTCACTTAGGAAATAAATGACTCTTTAGACACTTTTACCATGTACATGTACACTTCTGATGCATAAGTCCAGGAAGTCAATGAAAGCCTCAATCTTTGTCGTGATCCAGAACAGTCATAAACCCAAACACTCAAGCTTCTGACTTCCTCACTCAGCTTTTCAAGTGCCGCAATCAGGGCATCCATTGATTCCACAAAGATTGCAGCTCATAGATCATAGCTCTGCTCAAGCCAGACAGGGATCTTTTTTGCTGACTATTGTGGCTGAGGATTTTCTTGTCAACAGTGGGTGGCGGTAATGCTGCACCTGGTTGACAACTGCCAATAAACATAACAGAAAAAGAAGAAGAAAGGAAAAAAAAAAAAAACTTGTTTGTTAGTGAAAACGAGATATTTGCAAGATGGCAGAGAAAGCACCACCAACAAGTGATTGCTGCAAATGAAAAAAGAGTTTCTGAGAAGGCTACCAACAGAAAAAAAGGGCAGATGTGGCAAGATCTAAAACCAGAGGAAACATTGGTGCTTCATTGGTGGCAACAATGCATTTCCACTGTGGTGGTCTGCCACAACCGGCTCTGGCCACCAGCTCTACAGCACCCCAAACAATCCATGACTGGCTCCGATTGCCAGCTCTACAGCACCCAGACCAAACCGCAACTGGTTCAGGCACCCTGACTGAACCACAACTGGCTCCTGCTGTCAACTTAATGCCCCGGCTGATGAAGGTGGCTGGTGGCTCCAGTTGCCATCTCTACAGCGCCCTGACCTTGCTGCATCCTGGGATCATTGACCAGAAACACCTGCAAAGTTAAGCAAATAGAGGTTCCTTTTTCTGCTGGACAGGTTTGTTAATGATGGTGGTAGTGCCAACACATCTCAGAGCACATCTCAAAAAACTGCAAGCACGTTCAAGATAGAGGTAAAGGTTAAAAAGGACTACATAAAACAAAGTCAAAATTTAAACATAACATTGGCTTTCAACAGAGTGCAAAAGGTTCACATAGTAACAATCACTGGCTTAATATAAACTCAGAATCATGAACAACATATAAATTAATACACATGGAGAAAAGGGATATGGCTCAGCTCTTCATTGAGGCCTGGTCACATAAAGGCATTCAATTTCTATATCCAGAAGGTTTCTCTTGCTACAATTTATTCAAGTTCTCTCCACCTATCCTAGACATTTCTATGGCTTCTCTGCCTGTTGCTTTAACTGAATCTGGATTGCCTCCATGAGCTTGTTTGTAATTTTAAAGCTTCGCCATGGGATAATCCTGATTCCCAATTCAGATGCCATATTTATGTCCTGCGATTCTCTCTTTTAATTTTCTTGTAGTTCTACCCCCATAAAAGAGACCACAAGGACATTCAAAATGATAAATCACATAAGTGATATTACAATTAATGAAATGTTTTACAGTAAAAAATGTGTTGGAGTGTATGTCTTTAAAGTTGTCAGTAGGTGCTTTCCTAAAGCTAACAACTGTTGCAGAATGTAAACATTCCTTTGAGTAGTGAGTCACTTTCTATGATTTTCCAATTGTTTATGACTGTTGTTTTGTTTTTGTTTGTTTTTTTGGAACTTGTGTTATATTGTGTCACAAAGTGCACATATTGCTGTTGTTTTGGTATAGTTGGTAATTTCCAGCACTATTTGAAATGCCACAGTTGTCAGTATGACATATAAAAACCAACATTTCTCCATAGCAAATACATTGATTTTGACAGAATGATGAGTAACATTCAAGAGAACATCGGAGATAAATAAATGTGAAGTTTTACTTGATTCACCATTTTGGGTATAGTTGGGTTTGGGAGGATTTGCCAGCCTGCCATACATATAGGTAATGTAATAGAGGAAATGGCCCTAATTCAGGTGTGGGCATGAAGGGTCAAGATGTTGCAGGATTTTCTTGTTACCAATCACTCCAGCAGGTGATTTTAAAGACGATCAAGACTTTATGTTGAGGGGAGATGCTCATTAAAAAAACCACCTGCTGAGGTGATTGGTTGTGTCATAGGTCACCGTTTATGGTGTTCAATTCTGGGTATTTTCTATGTGTTATTATTCTGGTTTATTCATGGCTCTAGTGAATTTCCTGCATATTAGTTTCTCTTCACTGTCACGAGTGTTACTATCTCCTGTGTTTTACTCTGATGTCGTTTCCGTGTTTACTTTGTGTAACGTGACTTGCTGTTTTTGTTTTTTCCAGGTTCACATGTCTCTGTGCTGGCAGCACGGTGATTTAGTGGTTAGCACTGTTGCCACACAGCTAGAAGGTCGTGGGATCGCTTCCCACCTGGGGCCTTTCTGTGTGGAGTTTGCATGTACTCCCCGTGCTCATGTGGGTTCTCTTTGGGTGCTCAGGCTTCCTCCCACAAAGACGTGCATGTTAGATGAATTGGAAACATTAATTGGACCATAGTTGTGCGTGCGAATGTGAATGTTTGTCTGTCTGTATGCGGCCCTGTGATAGACTGGTGTCCTGTCCAGGGTGTGCCCTGCCTCATGCCCTGTGACTGCTGGGATAGGTGCCAGCCCCCCTGTGACCCTTAATTGGAGTAAGCGGGTAGAGAAAATGGATGGATGTCTCTGCGCTTCCGTGTTTTGTAGATTATTGCCTTTTACAATCACTGTTGGTGTGTGACCTCTTCACCAGATTGATGCCTGCTTTCTCACATTATTTCCTCATGTTTGCCTCTGTGTTTTTGATCCATGTTGCTTTTCTGTGTTTGCTGATTTTTGCCTGTCATTCCTCATTTAATCACCTTTTATGATTGCTCACTTTCCTCTGAAGCTGTATTTGTGTTTTTGGTCAACTCTTCTGCTGCTCCCTCTCAGGACACTATCGCTGGTTGGACTGATTTCTTGTGTTCATGAATTCTGCTTGCGTAAGTGACCAAGAAAACTGTTCGCCTAACTGAAGAGAGTTGAACAGATTGTTAGCACTGTGATGCCACTTGGTGTGACTGGTTCAATAAAACCAACTTTTGCATACAAACAATGTGGTTCTCTGCGCTGGGGTCCTCTGTCAGAGTCGGGTTGCAAGGAAAACTTGGACTGTCTTAGTCTTTCATTTCACAGTATTGCCCACCCCTGCCTTAAATTTTTCATATGAGTTAGAAACAACAGCCCTCCAGTCAGAAACATGCCTCTTTAACCTTCATGCCAACACTTCCCCATATCAGTGATGAGTTTAACAGCCATCCATTTGCCTTAACCAATCAATTTTAGCTGAATGACAATATTGAAAGGTATGATATTGAAATGAACAAAGCACTGCACATTTTACTGTATTTTTAGTTTCAGATCTGTCAGGTTCCTTCTCATTCATCAAACGAAACACAGATTTCATTGCTCTTCCACTGACCCCTCTCTTCTTCAAACCTCCCTTTTACACTTGAGGTGAATGTGTCACATGACCAGTGAAATGCCAATGGGCCTGGCTGCTGACTTCAGAGAGCAAAGTCAAATCAATGCTTTTCCAAAGAAAGCAAACAGAACTGAGGTGCTGACAAGAACCTGCCCTCCTAATCATAGTGCACACTGTGTGGTTTTTGTGCACCTCTGAGAATGCTTGCACAGTTGAGGTTTACACTGATGCGATCTGAAATCTACAGACTTGGCTTTAATCTTTCTGTGCACCTTACAATATGAAATGCAGTCTCAGTTTGTTGCTGCTCTGTTTTTTGAAAATATCTTAGACCTTTAGGGGTTTTTTTGTCTCCCATTCTTTTTGCTGAGATGTTTGTTTACGCTGTTCATTTGCACAACTTCACCATATTCAAAAAAAAAGATTAGACAAAGCTTCATGCACACATTGTAAACATTTGTTTCTTACAAGCTCGGAGTCAAATGTGGCACATGCATTTTGTAGAATTCTTTTAGGTTTGCTGTTAAAGGCTGATTATACACAGTGCATCCGGAAAGTATTCACAGTGCATCGCTTTGTTCACATTTTGTTATGTTACAGCCTTATTCCAAAATGGAGTAAATTCATTTTTCCCTCAAAATTCTACTCGCAACACCCTATAATGACAACATGAAAAAAAGTTGTTGTTTTTTTTTTTTTTTGCAAATTTATTAAAAATAAAAACTAAGAAATCCCATGTACATAAGTATTCACACCCTTTGTTGATGCACCTTTGGCAGCAATTACAGCCTCAAATCTTCTGCAATATGATGCTACAAGCTTGGCACATCTATCGTTTGGCAGTTTTGCCCAAACCTCTTTGCAGCACCTCTCAAGCTCCATCAGGTTGGATGGAGA
>CABFOU010306495.1:0-12031 GCA_900660325.1 Opsanus beta
AACATTGTTATCTGTATGGCATGACAGCCCCTCGTAAATATTAAATCTGTGGCCGGTTGTATGGTTTTTTGACCCCCCCCCCCCCCCCCCGTGGATTTCAGAAAATTAAATTAAAACCTGTTAAGCAGAATTCTTGGATATTTTTTATTTTTAAATTCTATTCTGGATGTGTGGCGTTCGGTTACTGTGCCCCAGAAAAGGAGCAGCTGACTGAAATCACTGAAAGTCTGATAATCGTCATGGCGTTCAGGTCTATGATGTGTATGTAAACTTCTGACCGCAAATTTAGCTTGACTGACAGTTTTGGCTGGAATTGTGACAGTGCTGATATGATCACTCATCAGACAATCAGTCACCAATAATTTGAAGTACAACATTAATTCGTCCTCTCTGGTGAGTTTTTGCTTTTCCCTTTTGTGTTCCTGTCAAATGCAGACCTTTTATTTTTCTGATTGTTATTCAAATTGCAGTGGAACCTTTTTCACTGTTGTGACTGTCTCTGCAGACGATGTGCAGCTCTAGCGTGTACCGCGACTCCTGCGGATTTCCACAGTATGATTTTTGCTTTGGAATAAAGTGTGGGAAATCCGTCCTGAGCATTTAAATCCGTCCCAAAGCAAAGCAGCGTTTCTTGGTGTGAGCAGACTGATTGTTCTGATTTTATGGTGATAGCTGAGGGCTGGCGCTCAGCGTAATTACCTTTAACGCCGTGCGTTTGCATGCACGTCGTCGTTTATCTCATTGAGTCTGTTTGGTTTTGTGGATTATGTTCTGGAACGTAAGGAGGGGATTGACATTTCCTCACGGTGGGGCGGATTACGTTTGCTCGCCAGCTGTGGGTTGTTGTTAATTGTAGATTTTAAAGCAGGTTTTATAAATGGTTTTGTGCTGGAATCTGTTGGCTGTGCTGTTTGACCCTAAATAGTACTAACAGTAGTAGTCGTAGTAGTAGTAGTATTGTTTGAGAGTGTTTTTATTCACTTAAGTTGAAAGCAGTGTCTGTGTTTAGACTACCAGCCTAACCCTGTCCTCCTCATCTCTTCCTCGCTGTTTTCTCCCTCCTCTTCCCTGCTGGTTTTTTTTTTTTTTTTTTTCCCCCTCTGCAGGCTGTTTTCGAGAGTGATGAACACAGGTTCACAGTTTGTCATGGAGGGGGTGAAGAATCTGGTGCTCAAACAGCATGTGAGTACCGCTGCATCCTGTGTCCATTAACCAATCAATGGAAGAAGAAAAAAAAAAAAAAAAAAACAAACAAGCACCCAAACTGAAGTCAGCAGGTTGTCAGACGTTTTGCAAAGAGCGTCCGCCCCGTAAAAGTCATTGTTTGCCCAACGTCACCAGCGAGCTGCTCACAGAAGATGTAGAGTTTTTCTGACGTTTTCTGGATGAACTTTAATTAATCTTGATGATGAGAGTGCTGGTGAGCTCTGCTCTTTGCAGCAGGAGGTTAAATCACGGCCCCTGAATGGTTGTTAGCTCGTGGGCAGAAGTGATGATGGTGAGGATTATGAAGCTGGCATGAAGGAGTCATTTATAACCATTAAACGGCGAGTTGGTGGTTTGCGGTACAGCCATAGAGCGTGTGAAGCCAGACCAGCTGATCAGCCGCCAGAACATTACACACTCTGTTTGACTGCATCGTCTGTTCACACAGTTTTAGGGAAATATTTACACTCCATTTAAAAAAAAAAACAAAAACAAACAAAAAACCTGGATTGTAGAGTGGTTTTAATTGACATCAGTGACTGTCCAAATATCAAACAGAGAGAGTAATTAAACTAGACGGCCGTTCAGAGAGTTCAGTCTTCTGCTGGGAGAGTGACTGCTAAACCATTGTTACAGTCATCAACTGACTGTTTTCAGACTTTAACCAGACCACTTACAGTGTTGACTGGATGTCTTTGGTACCAGGTCTCTGTGGAGGATCCTTGGGTCCCACTGGAATGACTTTGTGTCAAATGAATGGTTACTTAGTGAGACTCAGATGAGGAGGGTCACTGACATTGTGAGGGAACATCAGCTACCACATTTTGTCCATGTGGTGTGTTTCTCTGGACCTGATCCAGTACGCAGGTGCTCAGTGTTGAGGACCCCAACAACGGTGGCTGGAGATGGTCAAGGACATGCCCATGTGTCACCTAGCTGCAGCAGATAGATGGTTACTTTGGAGAGGTGGGGATGGGCAGGTGGGTACTGCTGTGGTAACAGAATTACAATCGGAGCAAATCTTTTAATGGCGAGCTAAAATATACCAAGATTTTGCTGTCATCGTAATTCCGCTATCAAAGAATTACCCCGGTTGTCTGCCTGGGTGGATGCGGTGATGCATGCTTCCTGACTTGACTTTTTTTTTTTCCACCGGTGCCTATCTGATGGTTTGTTTAAAAACTGAAATGATTTTTACAGCACTTGGTCAAAAAAAAAAGGTTTGGTTGAATGATGGTTAACTGGTGTTAACTCGGCGCGCTTTGAGTGCACATCTCGTTTTATGACTCTGTATCTTTGATATTTTATGTAATGTCAACAGTTGCACACAGTGATAAGATTTTAATGTCCGTAATACAAAGTGGAATTTATTTCTTCTGTCTTCCAGAACCTTCCAGTCACTCGGATCGTGGACAACCTGATGGAGATGAAGTCGCACCCTGTACGTCTTTACAAAGACGGTTTGAAATAGTTCAGCCTTTTGGCAGCGTGATCTCTGTGAGGCATTCAGCCGCCGTTGATCAGAAACAGTTTGTACCGTAGGATATCTGAGCTCCTCTTCTGCTCTAAAGCCCGTTCAGTCGCATGCAGCTGCGCCAGTCACCGTGGCAACAGTCACGGCCGCTTGATTGCTAATGTATGAGGCAATTTTTGAAACAATAAGTGTCACCAGAGCGATGCCCACATGCTTGCACTTGACAGATGATCAAAGGAGGAGAACAAAGTGACTGAAAGTTCACAAACACGTCTTTGTTTTTGTGCAAATCTGATAGTGGAAAGAAAACGGGCACTGACACTGATTCATGCTAATTAATTCTTTGTGATTCAGTGATACCATAATATTTGGTTCTGTGTGACATTTGATCTGTTCTGTCCAAAATTAAATCACTTTGTTTTTGAGTAACACAAAACCCTTCAACCTGCTTTAATCCATGCAGGTTCCAAACTGTTTCAATTCAACAGATATGACCTTGAGTTTTACCTTTCAAGGTCATCCAAAGTGATTCTGTCTGCACACAGCATGAACTCAAGATATTTCTTTTTTTTTTTTTTTTTTGGTCAACTTCATGTCATTTGTTAATATTAATCCATTCCTGCATTTCAGGCCTGAAACACATTCAAAAAAATTGGGATGCAAAAACATTTCTCACTTTGTAGTGTTACCATTTTAAAAAAGATGTTTTGGCGTTGAGGACACCAAGCAATGACGTGTGTCAGGTGTTATTTTGTCCTTCCTGCAAACACGTCTAAAGGTGTGCAACAGTACGGGGTTGTCGTTGTTGCATTTTTCCTTTCAAAATTCTCCACACATTCTCTATTCAGAACAGGTCTGCAGACAGGATAGGCCAGTCCAGTACTTGTACCCTCCTCTTCCGCAGCCATCCCTTTGTAATGTGTGCAGAATGTGGTTTTGCATTGTCTTGATGAAAAATGCATGGACGTCCCTGGAAAAGATGTCATCTTGAATGCAGCATATGTTGCTCTAAAATCTCAGTGCACTTTTTTACATTAATACTGCCATCACAAAAGTGTAAATTACCTTTGCCAAGGACGCTGACACAACCCCAGACCATGACAGACCCTGGCGTTTGGGCTTGTTGCTGATAACCGACTGAATGAACCGACATCTTTAGTCCAGAGCACACAGTGTTTATTTCTTCCAAAATAAGATCTAGAATATGGATTTGTCTGACCACAATACATGTTTCCACTGAGTGATGGTCCAATCCAGATGCCTCTGAGCTCAGAGAAATGGACGCTGCTTCTGGACATAGTTAACATAAGGCTTCCTTTTTTTTTTTTTTTTGGCCACAGTAAAGTTTTAAGAGGCATTTGTGAATGTAACACCATCTTGTTGAGGTTTCCCTATAGTTATTCCTTGCCTGTGTGGTTATATCAGCTATTGATGAATGATGGCTCTTGATGCGGTGCCGCATAAGGGATCAGAAATCGCGGGTATTCAGTTTAGGCTTGCGCCCTTGATGCACTGAAATTCTTGCAGATTGCTTGAATCGTTTAATGGCATTCTGCACTGAAGAGAGAGCAATACACAAATCCCCTCCAATGTTTCTTTGAGGAACATCGTTTTTAAACATTTTACTAATTTTCTAAGCCATTTGTTGACAAACTGGAGATTTTCTGCCGATCTTTGCTTCATGGATACTGCTTTTGTACCAAATCATGATTTGAAAAATCGTGAGGGAGTCATGGTCATCAAATGTTCAGTGCATGTGGTTCCAAAACAGAAGGTTCCTGGTTCAAGACCACCTCTACCCATCCTCCATGTAATGTGGAGTTGCATCAGGAAGTGCATCCGGTGTAAAACTTATGCTAAATCAGCATGGAGAACCATATCAGATCTGCTGTGGCGACTCTGGGGGAAAAAAGGGAGCAAAGCCCAAAGAGCCAACCTCACTTCAAGACTTAAAATCCTTCTTCTTTACAACCTTATGGGAGCACCAAAGCTAAAGGCGGCACGAGCAGATCTGACTGGATTTTATTTCAGTGAAGTGTAATTCAGTTCCATGTTGTCGTGGATGCAGCGGCACGCAGCACCAGCGTATCCTCCTTGACCCGGCCTACATGTAATTGACCACAGACCCCCTCAGGAAGATGATGTATTTGTGTGAGTAATCCACACGCTGGGTGAGGCTGACATTTGAAACGACAAAAAATGTCTGAATAGTCTGAAACAGAACCGGCTATCACACTGGATAACAATTTTATGAAATTCTGCCCTGCTGCAACAGAAACATTTCAAAACTAAATAGATGAAGTTTGCAGACGGCTGTAATACACACGGTTAGTTTAAATCGGTGTTTCCCAATCCTGGGTCCTGAAAACCACGATTGGGGATGCAGGTTTAAACTACAAGCTCACAGGCCTCATCCAGCCCGGAATCCACCTGTTTGAGACCACAGCCAAAGGATGACCTTCGCATTAAGGGCCGGTCACACACTGGCATTCAGCGTGAGGTTCATGTTACATCACACATGGCAGATGCACACTTTAACATAAACTTATGGATCACAATGATGATGAGGAGGAAGATGATGGGGTGACATTTTGGACTTGGCTCCTCGGCTCGTATGACCCCACATCACCCTCCGCACACACAAACACTCTTGTTTCTCAGCGTCTGCAGTTACACGCAACTAACAAAGGTCCCGTTGTTTTGAACCTGCGAGGGGGGAGGAAGGGAAGGAGGAGGTGTGGTGAGTGAAGAACAGGACTGGATGAAGATGAAAGAAATGGAAGAACACATTCTGGTATCAGATTGTCCTCGGTATCTGCACCCGTCTGCAGTCGTACCCACAGGTCCTCAACAATCCCAAAACTTTGGACTCTGTCCGAAGTCTGAGGTCTGGGATCTGATTTGTGTCAAAAGTATTCAGGAAAATATTTCCTAGCTTTTAAAATGAAACAAAGGGGGGGAACCAACTAGAAACTCAGGTTTACTTTGAGAGTATAATGCAAGTAACAGCCAAGCATTATTACCTTAAATTTTGATCTGTACGTCTTTGTGATGTCATGAAGCCCATTCTTGGAATAATGAATAAAAAAAAAAAGAAGATTTGAATGAGATTTGGTTTATCTTAAAACTGAATTGGCTCTTTCTTTGTCATAATGCAAAATTTCATCAAAATCTTTCTGGGTACTGTTTGAGTTATTGTGAACAAAAACAAAGTAAGCACTGATCACATGACCTCCCATCCTCCTCCTGCTACATTAGTTTGTTCTTGGAACAGTGTATAATCTGTAAAGAAGGACTTCATGTTACCCAAAGCATTGTGACCCCAAAGTCACCTTTAGTTTAATTAATTTATTCATTTTCTTTACCTGCTTACTCCAATCAAGGGTCACAGGAATGCTGGAGCCTATCCTAACAGTCTTAGGGCGTTAGGCAGGGTACACTCTGGACAGGGACGGGACACCACTCTGTCACAAGGCCACATGCAGACAGACGAACACAATCACAGTCAATTTAGAGTCACCAATTCACCTAACCTGCATGTCTTTGGAAGTGTGAGGAAGACGGAGCACCTGTAGGGAACCCATGCAAACACGGGGAGAACATGCAAACCTCACACAGACGGGACCAGCTGGGAAGCGATCCCACGACCTTGCTGTGAGGCAACAGTGCTAACCGCTAAGACACTGTGCCGCCCATCTTTAGTTTCAGTTCTGTACAATTTGATATGATTCATGTGTTCACCCTCACTTCTCCACAAAAATTAATCCACACAAAGTGTTGTGAATTTCAGTCTAAAAACACCTAAAATGATGTTTCAGGCAAAAAGGTGCGCTGCAACTGTTGACCTTTGAAACCTGCAGAAGTAAACATCATGAGTTAGCCATGCTAAGTGATCTCATTTCATTAAATTCTGCGCTAGTAAAATGTAACCTGTTCTGAAAACAGAAGAGTATAGTTTGCAGTCAGGTTTGAGACACGATTGGATATTACAAACATCTTCCGTAAACATTAACATCTGATTAGCAGCATCCACTAGCTAGCCTTGGCCAGTAGCTCCCAATGCTAGCTCGGCTAACTAGCATGTGACTGGAATAAGAGTAAACCTGTTGAGGTTGTTTGCGAACAAAGTACAGTATTACAGTATTTTGCAAATTTGTTTGACGTTTTGTTCATCAGGACAGTCACTCGGTGAATTTATTAAATTGTTGATGAGATGTTTGTTTTGTGAAGTTTACGGCACATTAGCATGAGATAGCTACGGCTGGTCCAGCTTGCTACGTCACCAAACATCCAGCACACTTGCTCATCATGATGTTATGAATAATTACTACATCAAATATCGAAAACACTGAAGAAATGCGTTTTCTTTCCAATCTTACAGGAAACGGACGATTATCGATACTTTGACCCGAAGATGCTACGAGGCAGCGACAGGTACGTCAAACGGCGGACATTAGCCAACAAAAGATGCACAGTTTGCACAGTTCTGCCTTAAAATTTGAAATTTGAAATTCAGAAACCCTCACGAATGAATTCTCACATTTGAGTCTTGTCAGTAAAATTGCTTATTTCTTCTTGATTATTCCTCATCATCTTCCGAACCTTGTTTCCTTTAGTCTTTCCTCCTTTTTCTAATCTTTTGTCACCTTCAGCATCTTTTTCACCTGTAGGTGCTTTTTTTAGGGTTTGCTCCTCAGTGGTTTTTCCTCCCCATCAGTTCATGACATCAGCTTTCTAAGCAAACATACACATTTTTTTGTCTCATTCTGAGTTTTTCTGCAGTGAATTAAACTTACCACACTTGTTCACTGCATTAATTTTTTGTAATTTTTGCTAATATTAACGCTATAGTGACTGTTTAGCTGAAATGATAACATTTAAAAAGCTTATTTTAGCTGGCTCCGGCTTTGCTGAATCTGCTTTTTAGACGACATCAGCACTTCTTTGAGATGTTTTGAGTCATTTTGCACAGTGGTGGTGAACAGGGGCCGTTGACTTTTCTTATACCCTGCGATTAAAATCAATAACCACATCAGATCACTTTCTAATTTAGACTGGAAAATAGGAAACTAATCATCTTTCTATTTCTGCAGCTCTGTTCCCAGAAACAAGAACCCGTTTCAGGAGGTGAGGAGCTTTTTTTTGTTTGTTTGGTTTTTTTTTGTTTGTTTGTTTTCTCGCCTTCATTTTGACACATTGGTAGATTTGATTAAGTCGGTGTTATTTTCAGGGTAAATTAAAGTTCTGTTAGAGGAGCACTGCTTAAGGCCAACTCATACTCATTGTAACTGCTCCATGTGCACCAAAGTACCTGTGCTCACGTGCCCATCTACCTGGAAAAGTTCTAAAAAAGTGTGGTGTCACATGATTTGTGATTAGGTGAAACTCAGTCACATGACTTACATTCATATACATGTAAACAAGGTCACATGATTAGCAGCTGTTTGTCTTTTTCAGATAAATTTATCTCTCACAGGATGATAAATCATTTTAAGTACTTGAAATAATGTTCCTGCTATTTTTCTGGTCTTGGTGGATTTGGTTTGTTTGCTTTGTGGGAAAGATCAGATTTGTGTGCAGGATGTTTTTGTCTTTCTGCATTTTTTGTTTGTTTGTTTTAATGTAGTTGTCCCACAGATGACATTGTGATTTGTAGTGAGAGCAGGTTGAGACGAGCTTGGAGAGGTGGAGATTTGCTCTGGAGAGAAGGGGAATGAAAGTCAGTAGGAGCAAGACTGAGTACATGTTCGTCAATAAGAGGGAGCATGGTGGAATAGTGTAGTTACTGTACAAGGAGTAGAGGTGGTGAAGGTAGATGAGTTTAAATACTAACCAAAGTAATGGAGAATGTGGTAGAGAGGTGACGAAAAGAGTGCAGGCAGGGTGGAGTGGGTGCAGAAAGATGGCAGGAGTGATTTGTGACAACGATGTCTGCAAGAGTGAAGGGGAAAGTTTACAGACATTGGTGAGACCAGCTATGTTGTACGGCTTAGAGACGGTGGTGCTAACAAAAAGACAGCGGGTGGCAAGAGTGACGAGAGGATGGACAGGATTAGGAATGAACATATCAGAGGGGCAGCACAGGTAGGACGGTTTGGAGACAAAGTCAGAGAGGTGAGGCTGCGATGGTTTGGACATGTGCAGAGGAGGGACCCAGAGTATATAAGAAGAAGGATGCTGAGGATGGAGCTACCAGGCAGGTGGAGAAGCGGGAGGTCAAACAGGAGGTTTATGGATGTGCTGAGGGAGGACATGTAGGTGGTTGGTGAGACAGAGGAAAATGCAGGGTGAGATGGAGACTGATGATCTGTTGTGGCGCCCCCTAATGGGAGCAGGAAGAAGTTGTGCTTCCTCTGAAATTCACGTTCACATTGCTGATATCAGTCTTATGAAATGGATGTTCATACAGAAGCTCTGATTCTTTCTGTTGTTTTTCAGATGCTGTTGTTGATATTCACATTGATTGATTGATTGATTGATTAATTGTTTTTCAGGCTATTGTGTTTGTGGTTGGAGGAGGAAACTACATTGAGTACCAGAATCTAGTGGACTACGCCAAGGTGCTGCCATCCTGCTCATACTACTAACAGTATATAGTATATAGCCAGTACTGCATTACTAGTATCATATTTAATGCACTGCAGCAACTATTAATGTTACATTTGTTACTATACTAATACCGCTACTGGTACCACTGCTGTGCTGTTAAGTACTGCTCCTACCCTTTTTGCTAGTATAGCATCTGTAAAACATACCACCTGTACTGCAATGATAGCTGTACTGCTAATGTTTCTGCTAGTACTGTTGACTGTAGTAGTAATTTTACTGCTATCAATAGTGGCATTGCTCATAGCACTACTACTGTGATATTGCAAATACTGCATTGCTAGCACTACTTGAAATGGTACTGGAAACATTCTAGTTAATACTACTACTATTGCTGCTATTGCCACGGTAGTACTACTTCTGATAGTATTGCTGATAGTCCTGCTGCTGGTACACTTGGTGTAGGTGCTAGTTGTAGTTCTCTTGAAGGTAATGGTGCAGGTGGTGGTAACGCGGTCATGTTTGTGTTCAGTCCAAACAGGGGAAGAAGGTCATGTACGGCTGCAGCGAACTCTTCAACGCTGCTCAGTTCATCAAACAGGTGACGGCACACTTCCATCATCTACCCCCAAAATTCTGGAGATTGATTGTGCCGGGTTCAGATTTAAGGAAACGAGAACTGCGAAATCGCCTTGAAACCGTTGTCGTGTCCAAAACAGTGGCAGCCATCATGTTAGCTAGCTGCATCAAAATGAAGCACATCTAAAATATGTAAACTGTTCCAAAAACTAGATTGATGTCATTTGCAGTCACTTTAAGACCAGTGACTGTGCCAGCTAGTTAGCTAGCTTATCCTATTAGCTATTAGCTTAGCCAGTCGACATGTAGCTGACTTGAAAATTAGCCTGTTGAGCTAGTTCTTCACAAATGATGTGAATATGTGTTGAAGTTATGTTGTTTGTTGTTTTTGGTTTTTTTGCTTTTTCCCCGTTCACCACATTCACAGCACCATGGAACAGTCTTGGAACCTGGATGGCAACCACCCAGGCAGAAAAATCTGTCCATCACCACCTCTCCAAAGTAAACGTCTATCTGCTGCAGCCAGGTGAAATGTGGGCGTGTCCTTGGCCAGGTGAAATGTGGGCGTGTCCTTGGCCAGGTGAAACGTGGGCGTGTCCTTTACCCTCTCCAGCCGTTGGAGTCCTCAACACTGAGGCGCCTGTGTGCTGGATCACGTCCAGAAAAACACCACGTGGACCAAATGTGGTAGCTGATGTTCCCTCACAATGTCAGTGATCCTTTTCATCCGAGTCTCACTGAGTAACGGTTCATTTGACACAAAGTCGTTCCAGAGGATTCTTGGGTCCCACTGAAATGAGTGTTGAGGACCCCAGCAGCTGGACGACGTCAAGGACACGCCCACGTTTGTTGCTGCAGCAGATAGATGGTTACTTTGGAGAGGTGGAGATGGACTGGCTGTCTGTCTGAGTGATTGCCATCCAGGGCCTGAGGCGGTTCTGTCCTGTGGTGGACACAGCGATGTGTCGCACCAACATGTGCTGCCAAACTTGACCCCAAAGTTTTTTTTCTAACCTAGTCAAGTCATGTCACCTGCTTCTAGTCTTTTAATCTTCAGAATGACTTGTCCACCCACCTGGGAAGTGTCTGAGGTGGAATTGGAGACATTCTGCGACCCCACAAAGAAACAGAAGAACAAACTCAAACGCTGGGCAGACAGTAGAGTTTCATCAGAAGGTGGCTGAGCCTGAATATTTCAGTAGTTCCAAGACCTGCTGCTGTCCCCCATATGGGCCTGTCACACCTTGACGATTTAGCCATCTTATGCCGACATGAAATATTTGGTGATTTCACTGGCTATGTTGAATAAGTACACACACCTCGAACTGTTAATTAGCAGGTGTCAATCAACACTTGGTATGTCCCCCACATTGATTGGCCAAACACTGGCTTTGGTGAATGACGTGGGTAAAGTGGACGGAAACGGAAGTTTAGCCTGGCCGGTGGTTCCCAGGAACCAGGAGCCGCTTATACTAACCTGGGATGTTAAGATGTGAGATGGTTTGGTTATAGAATGGACATGTGGTTTGTGTTCGGTCCTTTCGGTGTGGGGTCTGAATGTTCATCTCACGTCCGCGCGTTTCCTCCATCAAAACACAAACTTTCGGCTCGGCACTGCCGTCACTGTAAAGACTTTCACCTGGTCCAAAACCACATTAGGGTGGAGACCGGCGTGGCTGCTGAGGTGTCACTCCTCAGTCTGCTCCCTGAGCCAGTCTCTGTCCTGAATGAGTCAAATGTTTTCTACTTGCATTTAGATGCCATCAGTCTGACCTTTTGACCTCTTGTTCCTCTCCACAGCTCTCCCAGCTCGGACAAAAGTGAGCAGAAAAGCACGGACATGTCAGACCACAGGTCGTTATTCCAGTTCTTTTATATAAACTGTACATGGACTAAAGTGTTTGTGTTTAGGATTATTTCTAATAAAGTCGAACAGTCTGAACCGACCGCAGCTCGCTTTGATTTGCACCCACACGAGTTTGGCCTTTTCCACTGAGAGTCCAGCACAGCCTGATCCCTCGAAAACAGGATCCAGATTCCACTAAAACCTCACTGGAACCTTTCAGACAGAGAAAATGTTTTCCTCAGCTCCTGATAATTAGCTCTGTTAATCAGCCTCATGATCTCATAGTTTTAAAAAGTGTAAGTAACGCGGCTCCACCTCTTTTTTTTTTTTTTTTTTTTTTTTTTTTTTTTTTTTTTTTTTTTTCTTTTCACCCCGTATTT
>CABFOU010306653.1:0-10811 GCA_900660325.1 Opsanus beta
AGGACAGACTTGTACAGACTTAGCTCTGACAAAAAGGGAAGCTTGGAAGCTTCACTCAGCTGGATGCTGGAAGGCACTGGAGAAGCATGACTGCTCACACACTGAAAACAGGAAAAATTATAAGCAGGAAAAATCTCAGAAAAGGAAAAGGTTGGGGTTACCTGGAACCTGACTATGTGTAGTTTCTGGCAAGATGAGATGGAAGCCAGGGACTTAAATACCTCCCCAGTAACGAGGAGGTCAGACGGCTGCAGGTGTGACTTGACATGTGGATTGAGTAATCCGCTTTGTGGGGCGCCCTCTGGAGGCGAAGCAAGAGAAGACAGACAAAACGAACAGGGCAGGAGACCAGAGAATGCTGTCCCTGACATCACCACCCCCCAACGGGAGCTTCCTAAGCAACCTACCGGACCGGTCAGGATGCCATCGGCAGACAACACAGATGAAGGAGGGGTGCAGAATGAGGTATTTCATCCAGGAACAGGTAAGCGAGTGTCCCTCCAGGGGACTCGATGAGACAAAGCGCCGTGCGACTCTCCAGAGCCCCGGCGATGAAGAATGGTGCCGAGCGATCCTTCCGGATCCCCGGCTGAGACATGATGTGCCAGGCAACCCTACAGAGCCCCCAGCTGAAACCAGATGTGCCGGGCGACCCTCCAGGGTCCCCGGCTGAGACGAGATGTGCCGGCCGACCCTCCAGGGTCCCCGGCTGAGACAGGGGAAGGATGAAGTCCTGAGTCCGAGTGGGACCATGACCCACATAGACAAGGAATGCAGCTACACCCGAATTTTTCAAAATCCAGGGGGAGACATGGAAAACAAAAATGTCCAATACAAACTGGCCACCTGACAGAACGGGGAACAGAGCACGTACCTGTTCATTTACTTGGGGGCAGTGACCGGAATCAAAACATGGTGGGGACAGCAGCACCCTCCAGCCAGGGTCTTCACTTAGCCAGGGGACAAACAAAACATGAACTGGCCTGGAAGCCAGCGGACTTGACATAGATGTGGTGCTAAAGGACTTGACAAGGCTGTGGTGCTAAAGGACTTGATGTGGCCGTGGTGCTAAAGGACTTGATGTGGCCGTGGTGCTAAAGGACTTGAAGTGGCCGTGGTGCTAAAGGACTTGATGTGGCTGTGGTGCTAAAGGAACTGATGTGGCCCTGGTGCTAAGAGACTTGATGTGACACTCCCCTGGTGCTAAGGGACTTGATGTGGCATGGCCCTGGTGCTAAGAGACGTGACGTGGCAAGGCCCTGGTGCTAAGGGATGTGACATAACATGGGCCTGGAAAACGTGATGTGATATGGACCTGGAAAACGTGGCATGACATGGGCCTTGAAAACATGACATGACATGGACCTGGAAAACGTGGCATGGCATGGACTTGGGACACTAGACATGGCATGGACTTGGAAACTAGGCATGGCATGGACTTGGAAACTAGACTTATTAGTCCCGTGAAGTTGGAAAGGGCACCAACCTGTACACTCTTCAGACGACTGAACATGACAAAGAAAAACCACTGACACTATCTAAACAAGAAGGCTGGGTAAACTGGGGTCTGTCCTACATGACTAAAGAACCATATAAGAATACAACATAAGTTTTCGGTCATTAACACCTCTTGGAGCTTACATCAGTCTTTATTAACAAAACCCTCACAAACACAAGTTTTTCGTCCTAAGCAATCATTTGCAACATGGGAGTTACGTGAGTTTGTGTGGAATCCCATGACCATCCCTAGACATAATGGACTCTTAAAGGGGAAACACGAGAAGCGAGAAACAGGCAGTCATGACGGTGAGTCCAAAACGTGATTGCAGATACAGGCCAACGCAAAAAGTGGGCGGATTCAGAGAGCCGAGATGGTTCATCAATCACCAAAAACCAAAAACTCTGGAAATGTCACAATGCCTGCGGCGTGGAAGCCGCTCCATCAGCATTGATGAGGAACGAGATAAATTACCTTCAGTTTTAATTTTTACGCCAACTCTTAACTTGAAAACCACAGAAAAAGACAGAAAATAAACGCTGTTGGCTACATATCACACTTAAACAATGGTGGCACCTCATCGCTTTCAAACAGAAAACCCTCCGATTACACACACATGGAAAGTCCAGCAATCAGTGTCAAACTCAAGATCTAAACCCGTTTTGCACTAGTCCTTGGCTGCAGTAAATTATAAACGTTAAGCCGCAAACAGAGCATAACCGCGTTTGACGAGCCAGTAAAAATGAATCTCAACCAGTGGAATCCTGAATGTGTTCCAGATAACTTGGTCTGGGCTGGTACACTCACCCCACTCGAAGATACCTGATCACATTAATTTCAGTGGGACAAGTTATCAACAAAATGGCTGTGTAAAGATACAATGACAATGAGCAGTCAGTTCCAAAACGCTGAAGGAAATATGTTAGAAGCTAATGTGTAAAATCAAAACACTCTGCAAGCTTTTTTTCTAACTTCTGCAAGTTATGCCAAGAAAACGTTTCAACTACAACAAAATTAGCTTGGTATGCTAGTATATGAATGAACATAAAAGGCACAATTATTTTGCATCTGCCAATTTCTCAACATTATGACATCTCTTTGTATTTTTCCAGGGATTCTGACATTAAAAGCTGTCCTTTTGTAGTTTGCAGGGTTTCCTAAATTCAAAGCAAATTATTGTTCTTTCACAGCATAAGATGACATGCTTATGGTTTTTTTGAGGTGATTCAGTTGTGTTGCTGAGCTCTGTCTAATTATTATTGCTCTCATTACAATTAATTTAAATTCCCGTTTGGAAGATTGCTTTGTAAGGAGTAATGGAATCTGGCAGGGCAGCAACAGATGGACAACATGCATGGAGACAACTTATTTTAAATGATGTGCTCTTCATCTGCCCCATAGACAATAAAAGCATGGAAAGCTTGATGATGTTTGATTGATGATGATGATTTGGGTGGCTTTGGGTGCTTGCTATAACAGCAGAAAAGGAAAACAGGAATTAAGAAATTAATGTGATTTGCAATAGCATTTATGACATGTAATATACTTTTTGGGGTATTCTTCTTTTATCAACATGTAAAAAGTTGATATTTTTTTAAAATGAAAATTTATAAGCATTAAACTACAGTCTACACAAGTCTAACATGTCCAAAAACGTGCATGAAAAAACATACTGGACGAGATCCAGATTAACCAGATTATCAAGAAAAATTTAATATGTAAATGAATCAACAAAATTCTCGTGCTTGTTTGAATCAAACATATACATGTAATTGTTATATTATTTGTTATAATTAATTAAATAATTAATTGTTTTATTATGCCTAGCACATGTGAGGCTGTGTTGAATCCCAACAACAACGCAGGAAGCCAGTCTATCTCTGCTGATGCTCTCAATACAAGTCAGAGAGGTAAGGCAACTGAAAGGCAGGTCGATAATACGCATCAATGTGCATGAATTGGCACGTCTAATGTAATATTAAATATATATAATATAATATAACTGTGACACCGCACATGTGCGCCATTTTCATTGATTTGTCGCCTGCAATTTTCCAAGTTCCATTCCAGATTTATCCCGTTTGTGCAGCTAAAAAGTGTTGAACGTTTCAAATTTGACATGTTTGTATTTTAATGTACAAACAGTGTTATTTTCAAATAGACCGAATCAACTGGAACGGAAATGCGTTTCTGGGAGTATTCTCACGTTGATCCGCTCGCCTATTAAAGCTCTGAATATTTAGCAAAATTACAAAAAGCCTGAGCCTTTAGCTAAATCCAAAAATACCACAATTCTACACTACAGCAAAATATGGCAGATTATCCATTGGGTATGAACAGTTTTTCTATAATAAGAAAATATGTTCCCACAAGTGTCTGCTGAAATTCCAGGTGTGCACACACATACACACACAGTGACCCTGTGGTACATTTTTAATTATAGTCTTGTAAAGTGGTGATGGCAGAGGTTAACAATATAACCAAACATCCATACGTCTGTGCTTTGTTTCCTTTTTTCCTTCCATTTTTCTGCTACTCTTTTCATTTTTGTCTGTGCTGTCCCACATTTCTCCTCCCTTCCCTCTGCTTTTTCCATTATCCCATAAAGCTCTGTAGAAAACATGATTCAATGAACTCATTATACAGGTAAAATTAACTCATAATGACTGAATCAAAATACAGACAGGATTTTCTTAAAAATAAAAACTATCTTGAAAAGCAAACAGCAGGATAAATATGCATTTACCTTGAAAAAATGTAACCTTTGTGACTTCACAGTTGTCTGCTGCGCTCGCATTACCACTCATAATAGATGCGACAGCTCACATTGTTATTTTCTGTGTCGTACCTCTGCCAGGTTGCACATAGTCATAGGACTGAATTTCACTGCTATGAAGACAGAGATAGCTACTTTTGAGAAGTGGGGATGGACAGTTTGCTTTCCAGGTCAGTCTGCTTACAAGGTGTCCAGTATTGGTGCATTTTGCTTTGGGCAGGGGCAGAGAAAGGAGCAGACTCTAAATAAGCATGTTTTTGATTGTGGGATGAAACCAGAGCGCCTGGAGGAAACCCATGCAGACACAAATACTGCTGTCTACGTCACATTACTACCTCCTACCAATTGTACATTTAGTCTTAGTAAGTCATCTGCAAAGCTGTCTCCACACCAGTGCGCAAATTTTCAATTGCCCAAACACATTCACACTCATTATCCGGGATCTTAGTTGGTGTTAGTGGGGTTAAGAAGTAGTCAGCTGGTACAGTTTTCTTATTACTGCTGTGCTTGATGTTTTATTATATTTGAAATGTTCTGCCTGACAGTTTTGTATGAATAATAGTAATAATAACAATGGAGTTGATGGCCTGGATATTAGACCTTGTGACCAGCAGTTCTTCAGTTCCTCATCAGACATGCAAAACATGAAGGTGGCCTTGAGCAAAGTGTTTAATCCATAAATTGCTCCCTGTGTGTAGTTGTGCGCCATGCATTGAAGCATCCTGAAATCAGTATATGAGCATATGCACATGCCATTTACCATTTCAATATTAATAAAGATGCAATGCCTTATGAGTGGCATAGAGCACAGGTATCCAACCCTTCAGTGCACTGTGGGGTCTGGAGGCACCCTACAGTGCCTAGGTCCTCTAAGTGTTGCAAACAGTTCCCAGTAGCATCAAATCTGAGAGCAAGAGGCTCAAAAGCTCACCATTCACATAAGCATATAATGACATCAAGTTTACAGCGATGTGGATTAGATCATGGAGCTCATGGATAGATGAGGTACACACAAGAATCTCGAGTGTCAACAGTTGTTGTTGGTCTTGCTAATGAAATATTTGTAGAAGAATCAAGAGGAGTCAGCCAGTCTTGCAAGGGAAAGTCACACGAAGGCAAGTACACATAATAAAGTCCAGCCCAATCTCAGTTTGGAAGTATTTTAAAGAAGGAGTTCAGGGCCTGCAATGAGCATAATGAAACAAGAGGAGCAATGGTGCAGGGTTCTCCAGCTGACCTGATGCAAAGCACGACAAGCGATTAAATACCTCTCACTGAAATCATTAATTTTTGCTGCCAAAAATCAGCACTCCAAGACCTTATTTGCCACACAGATTCCTTCACATGTGACCCTCATGCCCATTCTTGTGGGTATTGCTGTCACATGGTGGTATCTCCTACATGGACACAAGCAGTAAAAAAAATGAGTTTCTTGTGCAGGGTGGTGGAGACTTACGCTTTTGGACAGAATGAGCATTACGAAGGAGATTAGATTAGACCTGATGTTCCTTTTTTTGTAGTCAGGAGCCATTTGGGGTGGTTTGGGAATCTGATCCTCCCTGTGGAGGATTTCTGGGCATATCGATCTGGTTGGAGACACTAGGGTCAACCAAGGATGGATTAGGTATCCCACATGGCCTTGGGGATCACACAGGAGATGTGGTTGTGGGTAGTGAGGTCATCTGGGGTACCGTATTTAGCTGTCTGGCACTGTGAGCAGGTCCTTGAAAAGCAGTGGAAGATTGATGGATGGATTGTTCAACGGAAATTTCCTCAGCACACTGATGTACGCGCACACACACACATGCACACGGATCAGTGTGCATATGTGGGAGTAGTGAATCCTGAGCCTACTCAGACTGCATACATACACACAGTATCATAGCTACTGTTAGGTGACAATGTGAGTTTGACTGTGAAAGGCAGGGAAAGATAAGGAGGCCAGCTTTTTGTCTTTTGCTTCTTTGTCTCCTCTTGTCGTTCTTTCTTTGTCTCTATCTTCTTCTTCCTCTATTGTATTTATCTGACTACGTCTGTCTCCTTCTGTCCCTGTGACGCATCTGCCTCTATTTCACTTTCCTTCCATCTGTCTTGACTTTCCTCTGCCGCTCTCAATATCTAACTCTCTGTCTTTCTTTTTAAACTCATTCAATTTTTTCATTCATGTGGTTTAAAATGGTGATGCGTCATATCAGTATTCCCTTTCAAACTGTCAGCAAGAGATAATGTGAAGTGAAAAGAGTGAAGAATGAATGCAAGAATGGGTTTTATATTCTTTTTATTTCAGATTTTCGCCCATCAGAGCAACTTTTGTTCTTAGTAGTTGTTTTTCATCAGCCCTACAATTCAGAGTGGAATATTGTTGCACAAAGACTCAGAAGTGTCAAATTATCTGCTACAGTAACACACAAGCATTTATTCAATATTTGACTGCCACGTTATGAGTCACAAAAATCTTGCCTCGACAATAAAATAAAAATAGAAAAAAAGTCAAGAATTTATGAAAAGGCACATCAGTGATGAGAAAGCACAAGAATGAAAAAATGAATGAAGAAAAGAGGAGAAAGAAAGCAATCGAAAGGATACATGAATAACAGAGCAGAAGACCGAAATGTATGGAATAAAAAATATGAAAGATGTTCCACAAAAGAAAATGAATTCCCTCCTTTTGAATAAATTGCAAAGATGGGAGAATAAGAGGAAAGTAAAATGAAGAGAAGAAAGAAGACAAAAGAAAAGCTAAATGAATAACAAAGAAGAGGGAAAAATGTGGAATGAAAAAATATGAAAGGTGTTCAACAAAAGAAAAAAAGAATTCCCTCCATTTGCAAAGTTAAATAGATGGAAGAGCTAAAAGGACAAAATAATGGACGATGGGAAAGAAGGTTAAGTAGAAAGGGATTAGGGTCTTTTAAAATATGAAGATAAAAGGAATTAATGGATGAATTGCCAGAGTACAGAAAATGACCAGATGAGTGAAAGCTGTAATAAGAAAATTTTATTCTTATTATTTTATTAAGCAGAGACTATGCACAGTACTTTTAAAGCACCAGACACAGCTAAAAGCTCTTTGACGTCCCTCGTTCTTGAGCGCAACATTAGTAAATGTGGAACTCAGAGAGCAAAGCCAGATATGAAGGTAAAAATGTTGCACAATGTGAGAGCTTGAAGTGAGAACTTACAGAATATGATGTGAGAACTTGTAGATAAAAAATCTGAACCTCTATGTTTATATTTTCGCTTGTATTAAATATTCACACTTGTAAACTGAATGTGAAATCACAGGAAAAAACGAGGCCTTGTAAAAAAAAAAAAAAGTACTTATACGCTGTACTTTTCAGTGATAGAAAATATTCACACACACACCCATGAGGAAAAATATGAACATATCTGTAGACTGATATTTACACAAATAGAATGACAACTGCAAAGCTGTAATCCAACATTTCCTCATATATATTTTTTTTCCCCTTGAGTCCATTTTCTTGTGCAACCACTGCTCAATGTCACAACCTCTCCAGTCACTCCCTGCAATGCCAAATTTGTGTGCCTTGACTTTTACAACACTTCTTCTGATAAATGGGTTGCAAACATATTTGCACTTGTGGAGCGGGGGCGTGGAATCATTTGAGAGGGCTGTGAAATAATGAGTGGATGCTTAGCATTGGCCCTCCTCAGTATGGGTTGTATCTCACTGGGCTGTGACTGTTGGGGTGTAGTTGGAGACACAAATTTGCAACAAAAGACGTGAATTAGAGACAGTTTTTCAGTTCAAATCTAATTGAATTGGTACTTACCAAAGTTGCCCGAATGTCGCACAGATTGGTGGCAAAAATAGGGCCAAAAATCCCGAGTAGTCTGCATTCATAGCTCGTGAATGTCACTCAAAACCACTCTCATGACCTTTGCAGGTGCAAGGATTTGCACATGAATGCTGCAAGGCACTCACAAATGTAGAGCACCACCCACGCAGCTGAAATGATGACACCTTTGCGAACAAAGTGCTCAGGCTGTGGTTTGCTATTATGCTGCTACTATGTGAAAACAGGCTGTGGAAATATGTCAGAGTGTAGCCATGGAAGGCACAGCCTTGTAAATAGTAATAAAATAAAATAATTCATTAATACTTCATAATATAAAAGCCTAGTGTGGCTCCACGGAGGAGGAAAAAAAAACAGGAATGTGTGGACAGTGCACTCACCAACTTGCAGAATGATGTCCAGGAGCTGTGTCTCCTCAATATTATTGTCCCCCCTGGATCCACTGTCCTCTCCTCCGGGAATGACCAGTATACAATCATCCACTTCTATGATCCTCCTCTCCTCTGGCTCCAGGATCCTCTGGAAGTGCTATTCAACTTGCAGACGGGCTCCAGGATCCTCTGGAAGCACCACTCGATGCGCTGGAATGGACACATTTCAATGACATTGCATGCCACAATGTCCAGCAGAGTGAGCCCAAAGGAAAGGCAGCTGAGTCTTGTCATTATTGTCCCCACTAGATCCACTCTCCTTATCTCCTCTCCTCCGGCTCCAGGATTTGCTCGAAGCACTCTTCGATGCACTGAAATGGCCACGTCTCACTGATGCGGCATGCAGCGATGTCCAGCAGTACTTCAGGGGTGTGTGTCTTTTGATTTGATTGATTTATTCGGCAATAGCATACATGTAAGTTATTGTACATACATGTAAGTAAGTAAGTTCTTTGTTACATGTAATACATGCAACAATACAGTACAGAAAATTGCAAAGGTTAACACAATAAAGCATTAAACTTATTTACAATGTGCTACTCAATAAAAGTAAAATAAAAGGATAAATCCGGAATGTGCAGCTCCTCCACCACCAGACAGGGGTCGTCCAGCCCGCTGGTTGTGCGTGCACAGTCGTGCTGACGCATAAAACTTAATTCCATTGTGGTCCTCGATAAATATAAAATAAGAGAATAAAGCCAGATTGCGTGGCTCCTTTGCTGCCGGCCAGGTCTCGTCCAGCCCGCTGAGTGTGCATACACGGCCTGGCCGATGCATAAAACTTGCTTCCATTGGAGTCACTAATAAAAATATAATTAGAGGATAAATCTAGATCACGTGGCTCCTCTGCTGGACAGGACTTGTCCAGCCTGCTGACTGTGCGAGTGCAGCAGGTTGGAGCCAGCCAGCTGCACAGCTGCATGACTAGAGGCTGCTGGATTTGCTCAGCCACTTCCAGAAGTGCTGTTTCTCTCTGATCAAATTAAGAAGGGTGTGTCATCAACCCCCCAGAAGTTGTCTCACATGTTGCACACTTTCTGACTCATGGAAACTAAATCAAGAAGGGTTTGAGACACCCGTGAGGACTCGGAGTATTTAGCAGGATTTATCCCAGCGCAGTTTTTGGCCTGCTCAAAATTCAAGCAACACCTGAGTGACACCCTATGACTCACGCAAAATCCCTTGCAAATGCCGTTTGCAAGCTGTCTCAGCCCAGTGAGATAGCACCCTATCCTCTTACACTCTCAACACTCTGCTTTGGCAGAATAAACCAATATAAACCAAACAAGACACTTTAAAAAAAAAATTAAAGTAAATATGTGAATACAAAAAATGCTTATGCACTTCACAAAGTTGTGATTTGGCGCAATATACATAAAAATAAATTGAAATTGAATTGAAATTCACATCAACAGAACCTAAAATGAGAGGGGAAAAATCAGTGATAAAAAAATGGAATGTCCCAGAGACTGAATCAAATACAACCACTGGTTAAACAAAGGTTTTGGGGCCGAATTAAATAATATCTAGGATAACAAGTGCCAAAATGCGTAGCCAATCCAAACTTTTGCATGCTGTTTTGTGGATGATTTCTTCTTCTTTCGTCTGCTCCCGTTAGGGGTCGCCACAGCAGATCAATCGTTTCCATCTCACCCTGTCCTCTGTGTCTTCCTCTGTCACACCAACCACCTGCATGTCCTCCCTCACCACATCCATAAACCTCCTCTTTGGCCTTCCTCTTCTCCTCCTGCCTGGTGGCTCCATCCTCAGCATCCTTCTCCCTATATATCATGGGTCCCTCCTCTGCACATGTCCAAACCATCTCAATCTCGCTTCTCTGACTTTGTTTCCAAACCGTCCCACCTGAGCTGTCCCTTTGATATATTCATTCCTATTCCTGTCCATTCTCATCACTCCCAAAGAGAATTGCAACATCTTCAGCTCTGCCACCTCCACCTGCACTATTCCACTGGGCTCCCTCTCATTCACACATATGTACTCAGTCTTGCTCCTACTGAGTTTCATTCCCCTGCTCTCCAGAGCATATCTCCACCTCTCCAGACTAGACTCAACCTGTTCTCTACTCTCACTACAGATAACAATGTCATCTGCAAACATCATAGTCCATGGAGACTCCTGTCTGATCTCATCAGTCAACCTGTCCATCACCATTGCGAACAAGAAAGGACTCAGAGCTGATCCTTGGTGTAATCCCACCTCCACCTTGAATGAGTCCATCATTCCTACTGCACATCTCACCGCTGTCACACTATCCCTGCTCATGT
>CABFOU010306664.1:0-13146 GCA_900660325.1 Opsanus beta
AGAAAGTATTAAACTAAGAAGAAATATTCAGGAATAAAAATACACATGAAAAACAGTTTTAATTATCAAATTAATGCATTTACACTGGCTTGAACTCCTGTTCTTCAATTTCCTTGAGGTGATGCTTGTACCCTTCACGTAATGTGTCTATGTCACTTATTGGACGTCAGCTCCAGCAGAAACAAACATGCATGATTTTACAACGTGGCTACCCGTTCGTACATATTAACATGTTAGTAATATAAAATTCTATTCGTACGTAGTGCAGCTGTGTTAGGGGTTAAGGTGAGGCTTATGGGTAGTGGTCATGGTTCCGCTAAGGGTTAAGGTTATGTTTCAAATTAAGTTTAAAGTTTCTCTGCTGGTATGTATGATGACTTCACGCTGTGACCTACTGCAGAGTGTGAGGTGAGTGTTGTTGTCTGGGGAACTGGTCTGGCTCCTGTTTTGTTTTTCTCCCCTCCTTCCTGTGTTTCCCTGCCAGTGGAGTCGATCACCACCAATACCTGTGGCTGCGGCACACCTGCATCAAATTAGTGTCCTCTACACAACCCTCAGCTGAACAGAAGGACGCCGCCAGATAATTCTGTTTCATGGAGTCTTTTTGAAGGAATTCTCATTTTTTCTTAGCCTTTGGACTGAATTCTAATTTTGCGTTTGTTTTTGTGCAGTCCGCAGCCACCACCAGTTCCACTGGCCCGCCTGGCTTCCCTGCACCTGCAGCCTGTCCTTCAGTCTCTCCGTCTCCTGGTCTCCTTCATTTGCAGTATCACTATTTGGTTGTCCAGCCATATTATAATAAACCATTTTTCTTCAACACGTGCCTTGCAGCATCCAGAGTTTGCTTCTAGTTCCCTTTACCGCCACAACAGTGAGACGCCGTGGCCTAAATAGTAGGGATTCAGACTTCTAAACCAATGGCATGGGTTTACATCCCAATGATGCCAAAGACTTTGTTTTTTCCTACTTCAAGAATTAAATGGCTGTGGTAAAGATAGATAATTCAAATATTTTGAAACCACAGAAAGTGTTTAAGCTCATCCATTCAAAAGACGATTTTGGTCCTACACAAGGATAGAAAGCAAGTAAAGGTGTGTACGTCCCGTGACCTAGACTGAACAATCAGAAGCGCTATATACAAATAAAATTTTGTATTATTAATATGGCGACTTGTGGATAGCCTCTGCCATGCTTTTAAGAGTTTAGAAATGTATTTGACGGTTAAACTTTATTTAAAAAATTCTTGCTGAATTAAAGTTAATGGAACTACATTTAGTGGAAGCTAACTGGTCTGCTAATGGTGTTCAAAGTTAGCTGAAAAGCTAATCTGCTAATGAAAAAGTTAGCTTTGCTAATTAGCTGTTACTTGATTAGCTTAACTGTGCCCACCGCTGGTGAGAAGGTTATGAAATCCGCCTCTCCGGGGTATTTTGCGTACCTGTGATGTTGTAGAAGTAGTTGAAACAGTTGAGGTTCAGGCTGCAGGGCTCATCGTCAGTCGTGTCGGGACATTGCCTCCCTGCACTGGGGGAACGGAGGATGTAGGCCGTCCGCACTCGATTACTGGTTCTAGTACATGGCTGAAAGAGAAATATCCAAATAAAAAAGCTGCAACTTATACAAAAAAAAGTAGTTATTGATAGAAAGGGAATAAAACAAATCCCATTTTGTTTGCACAAAGCTTCTATTGCATTTATTAAAATCAATTACACTGTGGGAATTTGTCTACTTTTAGATATTTTTGTAGGTTTACCATCTCCCCAAAGTGAAGCTTTCATCTTTGTATTAAAGAAAAAAAAAAGACTCATTTCCCTTCTGTCCTGGAATTCCCAAAACAAGAAGTTTGTACAAGATCTTCCCGCCAGCACAACTGAAATGGGTGTTCAGGTGGAATGATACATGACCTGCACGCAGAGGGAGACCTGTGGGAAAATGACAGTCTTTTGAATAACTTCAGCAATGCCACAATGAATAAAACATGCGCGAGGCTCCACTGGTGCCACTGCAGACTGCATGTTGAGGTTGGAATTGTGGGAAGTTGGTGTTTCTAACACTCTGGGACTTTGGTGAGGGTGCTGCTATGAGAACAGCAAGTGAAACCACAGCAGTTAAAATAGCTTTTCTGCCGTTGAAGCGGAGGTGTCAGAGGCAGAAAAGTTGAACACAATGTTCTGACACCTTAAATGTTTTTTTTTAGAAAATGAAAGATGGAAGAAAGACATTGTTAATGCTGCAGCCTGCAGGTCGGTGCTTTCTAGCTATGATTTAATTCCAGTTAGTGTCTCTTAATCAAAATTAATTATTTTCCATATTTCAAAGTTGGTTGTCATGTAGTACACGATCAGTTTACTGTACACTTTGAAGCTGAAATAAATATTCATGAGCTTAATTTGTATTCAAGTGTGCATTATAAAACATCTTTTCAAGGGAAACTTGTTAAATCAGTGTTTTCTGAAAGTATGTACTTCAGTATTCTCTCTGTTAGTGATTATGTGGAAATGATTATTAAACTCTGGGTGTAATGAAGTTTGCAACTACATCACAAAAAAATGCTAATTTGGTACTGTGCTCATGAGCATCTTATCATAAATCACCTTCCCTTCCTGCTTAATGCACAGCCAGTACAGCGTGACACAGGTTATATAGAAACAATTTTTCTGCACTTCACACAGTATGGGCCCTATCTTCCACCCGGCAAAAAGTGGCACACAGCGAAGTGCAAGTGTCATTGGTAGTGTACAACTGATGCAGTTGTCAATTTCACACCAAGTGCCCAAGTTATGTAAACACCAAGTATAACTATGCTCATACGTGTGTCCATGGGCGTGCAGGTCTAAAAACAAGTTTTGGTCAGGCGCACTGCACATGCATTGCCAGTGTGTGGCAGCAGAAAGCAATTGCACTTTCGACAAGCAAAAACCTGGTCTAAAGTCGAGCACACAGTTTTCCTGATATTTTGTAGACACAACAACTAGATACCTCATGTAGGTAGGTTCTTTCAGTGTATACACTGTGGCTGTACACACACAGGGATGCACATTAGCGATGCATACTACCATAAAACTGAATTGAAAACAAAAATTTAAAGCAAAATCCAAATTAAAAACTAATCGACAAGGGCGATACAGTGGCTTAGTGGTTAGCACTGTTGCCTCACAGCAAGGTCGTTGGATTGCTTCCCACCTGTGGCCTTTCTGTGTGGAGTTTGCATGATCTCCCCCTGTCCAGTGTGCACCCCACCTTTTGTCCCATGACTGCTGGGATAGGCTCCAGCCCCCCCAATGGCCCTTAACTGGAGTAAGTGAGTATAGAGAATGAGTGAATAAACTAATGGACAAAGCCTTCATTTTGATCACTCTGGTTTGTACCATACCTTTACGCTGCTTTTCTTCCTCCCTGGGTTGGCTGGTGGAAAGAATGAAAACAAGACTGAGGAGGAGATGTTCCAGGAATGAGGCGTTCAAATGCTTCACCTTAGGGAGCTGTGGTAGCAGCAGAAGATGGTTCTGCTGGTACTGATGCTGCTTTGTGGTGCTGTCCACAGGTGTCCTGTGCCTGGAAGCAGTACTTCACTTCCAGCGAAGAAGATGAACCTCTTATTAACGCACACCAATGCAGTCTGTCTTGTGCCTTGTCAACAAGTTCATCAGGTTTGATGTCAAACCATTTCAGACTGTCTTTGAGGATATCTTTAAAACATTTAGGTGGCAACTCTTGTTCCTCAGCCCCTGTGTCAGCGCTCCAAAAATAAGCTGTTTGGGAATACGATTGGCCTCTATCCTGATTACATGGCCTGATGAATGGAGCCTCGCTTTCAGCAAAATCACCTTGATTAGGACTATCTTGACTCTGTCAAAGACTTTGGTGTTGGTGACCCTGTCCTGCTATTTTATGCCAAGAATAGAATGAAGGACATGTCAATGGAACTTTTCCATTTGTTTCAGGTGAGGTTGGTAGACAGTCCAAGCTTCACAGCCATATAGGAGTGATGTCAGGATGATGGCGTTATGCACTTTGAGTTTGACTGACAGGGTGACATTGTGGTGTGTAGTCTTCCCAGAGCTCAACTTGCTTTGCTTATTCTGGCTACAATCTCATTGCCTCACAGTGAAAATCATTGTTGGCCATGCTGCGTCCTGGAATCCACACTGAGCAGGTTGGCTTCTGATCACGTGATGAGTCTATTCAAAACAATATGTGCAAAGATCTTGCCTGCAATTGACACGAGAGACATGTGTCTAGAATTGTCGCAGTCAGCTTTGTTGCCCTGATTCTCATACCATGCTACAATCAAGGCATCATGGAAGTCTTCTCATGTTCCCAGATACAGTAAGCTGTATAATTTCATGGAAGGCTTCTGCTGTGCTTGGCCCTGCAGCTTTCAGATTTTCTGTGGGTGCCATCTTTTCCTTGTGCTCTGCCAGAGTTCATCTTCTTTATGCCCTTTGTAAGTTCTTCGACAGAAGGAGCTTGATGAAGCTTGTCCATGGTCACTTGATGCGGGACTTAGACCATGGCAAAGGGAAAAACTGTGGAGGGTCTCTTAAGCAGTGTGTGAAAGTGTCTGGTTCATCGATTTTGGATTTTAAACATGCTACATCATTAAGGTGCATCTCTGCTTGCTTGATGTGGTTTAGTTGGTTTCATCAGACATTGACCTCTGATAAACACTGGGCAGGTATGAGGCCGAGTGTGAAGTGATGGGGAACGAGGATCTTCACTTCCACATCTGAGACCATGGTCCTCTGCTGGAAAATGGTGGATTATTCCCTCTGGATCATGGGAGAGTTATTGTCTTAAGCAGAGGAGTTGAAGTATCGCTGAGTCTTGTTCATGAGTTGGGGTCAGATGGAGTATGGGATCAATAGATGGATCAGTGCTGCATCTGAGGTCCTGAGGACGGTGTACTGGCTGTCATGGTGAAGAAAGAGTTTATGATCCTGTCCTCACCTATGGTCATTAATTTTTTATGGTGATCAGAAGAACAAGGTGGTGGATACAAATGCTGAAAATGAGGTTCCTCAGCAGAGTATCTGGGCTTACACTCAGGGAAAGGGTGATAAGGTCAAATTTCAAGGAAGGACTCAGAGTAGAGCTGCTTCATCGTTTCACTGAAAGGAGCCAGCGTAGGTGGTTCTAGCATCTAGTAAGGATGCCCCCTGGATGCACTGGGAAGGACACAGGGCACACTGGAGATATTACATCTCCCACCTGGCTTGGGAATGCTCTCCCTGGATCCCCCAGGAAGAGTTACAGGACTTAGCCAAAGACAGGGAAGTGCAGGATGAGCTGCTTAATCTGCTGCCGCTGTGTGTGAGTTCTATTTCAATGGCCAACTAACCCAGCTGTGCCTTATGTGGACAGTGATGGTCAGTGAAGACATTCTGCAATGCTGAGAATAAATTTTCATAGATTGCACTGAATGCACCAAGTGTTAATCCAAGTCTCATAGCAGTCAATAGAAGTGACATGACGGCCAGCATTTTGTGGTAGTTTGACTGACATTTTTGTCTTGTCCATGTGTCTTTTGCCTGCTACTTCCACTCACACACTTTGTTTGTGCAGTACAGGTTCCTCACCAGAATACCTTTCCTTTTTGTGTCCACCCTCTGAATAGCAATGCACCAAATGCTGGTGCACTGACAGTTTTTTATGTTATACCCAAAACATGTTCTTGACTAAATGACTAAGTAAACACTGTGCCCTTTACAAAATACGCCCTAGTTTATGCTCAGATTTTGAGCAAATAGCAATGCGAAGTTGGATTGCCAAAATGCACTTGTGCTGTGCGCTGTAGACTGTGTACCATAAATCATCAGGCTAGGGCTCTATTTCTGCTTTGTTCCTCCACAATGCTTGAAAAAAGAACCTGTTGACAAAGATCCATGCACTGCAGCAGGTTTGAGCCCTTGAGCTATACAGAAACTATTTCGGAGGATTAAAGAAAAACTGAGATAAAAGTCGTTTAACTTTAAAGGAGTTCTACCTCTTTGCTATGTGCAAGATGACTAAGCTGCTGCTTTCTGATCTGGGTTCAGCTCTCACCATGCTGCAGCGACTCCAGGGGCCCCAGTCGTTTAGGACACAATCCTCAGGGCAAGGCAGCCGGCTCTCCCTGGCCCCAAGAGGCATCTCCTCCGGGTCACACAGGTAATCCTCCACGGCCTCTGATGGCCCATCTATCGTGTTGAGCATGCACCTGTGGGATCAGTTCAAGCATATAATGAATTCAACATTGAAGCCAAGACTACTGCTCATACAGGGCTAAATGTTAATAATTGAAGAAATACACTCAATGGAATACAAACTGCAGTTGCATATGTCGGTGAGTCGAAAAACAATCTTAATTTTTTTCAAATGGATTCTTCATTCTTCAAACTATAGTGTTTTAGCCAGCACTGTGACATTCTAGCAATGGATCAGAAATGGGGATGGCCATTTCTTGTTAGAATTATCATTGTGTTGATGGAGACTTTTACTTTGAAGGGTGAACATGAGTACTTCCTGTGTAATGGTTTTCACTTTAGTTGCATAGATGTTGGTGGGCAGAAATCAATCACACCTCATCAAAGTAAAGAAGGATTTTCTCAAAGAAAACTTCCCTCTATGTATCATGGTTACACTGGTGTTGAAACAATGCAACAGTTGCAACTTTCTCTAATCACTATGCACAGTTTTGGCAGTCACAGCCACAAATGGCTGTAACTCCTTCAAAGTTGCCATGGGTGGCTTCCCTCACAAGTCTCCTTCTAGCACATGCACTCAGTTTTTGAGAACTATCCAGGAATGGAACATATTTACAAGGCAACTGTGGAAATCTGGAGCATGCTGAGGACTTATGGAAGCATCATATGGACAAAATCTGAGGAATGTTTTTTTGCACAGCGACTGATCTGGCATTGCTGACTGACTCACCAATTATATTCCATTTACTGAGACTTTGCTCTTCACCATTTGGATGTCTTTTGGGCCATAGTTACGACCATTGAATTCTCTATGTGCATGGTTGCTTAGCTGCAACATTTCTGTCTTTGCATGTGGGGCAATTCTTTGTTGTGCTTTGTTTTATTTATTATTATAGTTATGGTTAGCATGACCAAAGCAGATGATCACCCCATTGATGGTTTGCTGGAGGTTTCTTCTAAAAATCTATACACCTGAGGGAGTTTTTCCTTACCACCTAATTTGTCTGTGAAGCACCTTGAGGCAATTTATGTTGTGATTTGGCACTGTATAAATAAATTGAACTGATATTGACATAAATTGAACTGAACTATTTACTCCAGACAGATTTACCATACAGTACCATACTGTTTGAATTTCTTAATGATTGATTTAAATGAAGTCCAAGACATACTCAGTGAGTCAGAAATGTTCATGTATCCATCCCCTGACTTGTCTAAAGAAAAACAGCCGCAAAAGTAATGATTTGCATGAACAATAATCCTATATTTTGCTTGTTCAATTACTTATGGCATCTGGAAATGGAGCGACTATGTATACACATGGTTGCAATTCTTAATGGTTAATGAAGCATTTTTGTTAAACCCCTTGAATTAAAACTGAAAATCTACACTACAAGCAAATAGTTGTTTCATTTCACATCCATTGCCATGGTGTACAGAGGCAAAATTACAAAACAAACAAACAAAAAAGATGTCATTGTCCCAATAATTATGGACCCGACTGTATGCTATCACAATGTACCAGAGGCAGGGCTAGAGAATGATTTGATGACTGGTTAACAAGAGCCCAGCAACTACCCCTCTTTGGAAGGTCTTTAGGTACCACTGGAATGACTTTGTGTCAAACAAACAGTTATTTAGGCAGACTCCGATCAGGAGAATCACTTGCACTTTGAGGGAACATCAGCTACAACATTCTGGCTCCATGTGCATGCTTTTCTCGGCATGGTCCAGCGCAGACACCCATGTATCATCTGACTGTGGCAGATGGTTACTTTTGGGAGATGGGGGTAGACCGGTTGTTTGCCTGGATGATTGACATGGATCCAAGGTGGATGCACAATGTGGAGGATGAAGTGACAGTCACATACTCCCAAACCCAATCTGACCTGCTCCTCCTTTACTTTCTGCTCCTGAAATGCGAGCTCTTTCCAACAAGCTGTCAGGTTGACTATGCATCACCGTTCATCACTTTAAACTTTATATGAAACAATTCATTGAAAATAATTTAAATGCATAAAAAAGTTCTTAACCTTTATGAAAAGAGAAACAGCAGCAATATGGCTGATATATGAAATTTCTAAAGTGTTATTTTGTCAATAATGTAGATTTTGTTGTTTTTGTACCACTCCAGAACAATAAAGGTCAATAAATTGTCATTTGAGGTGCTCACAGCACTGCAATATGACATTTAAAAAAAATAAATACAGCAATGTCCCAGTTACTCAGCAGAACACACAGCCAATAATCTTCGATAGAACTACTTTCCGCAACTGTTGACAGCATGTTCTTTTGGAGTAACAGGGACAGTGTCTCAGGAAAGAGATATGAATGTTGAATTGTTTTAAATGTCATTTTTTATTGCTGCTAGCACAACAAAATTCCATCCTCCTTTAATGTGCTGGGATGGCAGCAGGGATGGCAGAGAGGCAGACAAATAAAGCCAGCATAACTTGCACAGGTAAGGGAAGAAGAAGATGTAAGATGTATCCATGTCCTGACACTCATTGGTGCTGGTGTTTCTCCCCACACTCTGTAGTGTGAAGCAGCTGAGAGAGGATGCCACTCCATCACAGGTTACTTCTCCAGCTAAGGCCAGTACCCATTTACAGTGCAGTGAACTGAGACAAAGCAGATAAAGTGTCTTGTCCCAGGACGCAGACAGGTAGCATTCCTAGGAATCAAACCAGGTCTTCATATTGGTTGTGCACCTATAGTAGCTGTCCCACTGAGCTACGTGCTATACAAAGTTATTGAGCTAATGGATTTTCCTTAGGTCCCTCTTGATGATCTGTAACACATATCACAAGTGCATTCTGGATGTGCAGGGTGCAAAGAGGTTGGATTTATTTGCTTGATTAGTCATGGGTGTCCTTTGGACACAACATAAAAAAAAACAGAATGTCTTCTGTTATCCCCTTTAAGTACCAGAACTCTGGCACACTGCTACTTAGAAAGGAGACTCGAGCATGAGCCTTCTGGAAAGTTAATGCTCTGCACCAAAGCATCACAACAAGCTAGCGTATAAAAGCCACCAAAGCTCCCTGAGGTGAAGTAGTGAATCAGTAAGGTAAAGCTTTAGATTTGCCCATTATTGTTTGCTTCTATTTACTTTGATGGTTTTGGTCAGTTAAGTTTCATTGTTTATGCAGGCAGAGTGTACGTGTATTGTGAATCAGCTTATGGGATTTACATCTGGATATTCCATAAATAGCTCAATAAATAACAGGACAGTCATTGACATCCAATTTTTTATATCGATATATTGACATCTCAATATATTGCAATATTTGCTATGCATTTACTATACTCTGGAAATCCACTTTGGGGACATTCTCAATGTTATTTGTTGTTGATCTTTCCTATCATAATACAAACACTTTTCTTCAACAATCAACATCAAAGCAATATTTGATACGTGGTATGATGAAATGTCTTCATACATCAAACATGGAGATGGGTTGATTCATACCTGACTTTTCTGGTCTGGACACCTTCCCCACAGTTCTCTTTTAAATCCACATTGCTGACCTTCCACACACTCCAGGGTTCAGCCACCCACACATACTGATTGCAGTCGCTCTGACACGGCACCACCTCATACACCTGAGGACAGCAAAACCTTCTATTAAGATTAAAACTGCTGGAGCAGCAAGCCGTTATTTTTCCTCATTTACAAGTAACATCAGTGGGGTCCAACAAAATCATAACCATCATAGTATAGTTGTGCACAAATATAAGAGTCACTGCTATGAAGTGGTTATTGCAATTTATATATTTACACTTTGAACAGTTTCATGTTAACTGGCAAACTTAGGTTTTGCTTGGTCGACAGTTTTTCTTTGGGTTTCTGAGGTTTAATGAGATTAGTTTTTGCCCTAAGAGCAGCTTTGCCTTTGAGAAATGTCTGCATAAATAAAACTCCATTCTGCCAGTGCATCTTGTTTACTTACAGTCAGAATATTGTACATCTATTTGTCAGTGACCCACTGACATGAGTGACGCTTAACGTCTGTGACTACATTTCAAATGCCTGAGCAGAGCAGGTCTTACCTGGGCCTGGAGCAGAGAGTCGTATCCAGCGAGCATTGGGGTGGATTAAAAAGAGACAGATGGATTAATGAGCACAAGCCAACTGTTTATATAGTGCATAATTTATGATTAATGCAACATTCGAGAGGCCATAATCAGAAAAGCCTCTGGCATAAATACCCGTGTGAACTTAGCAGATACATGTGACCAAGCACAGATCAACACAGGCTTAATCTGCATCTGCTGATCCTCCCAGGTCTGGAAAGCATTTCGTTTTTGCAAATCAAGGCACCCTTAAGAAATGAACTGATGCACACCGGGGCATAAATATGGTGGATGGAATCCATTTATAGCATCCACTGCTTTTTTTTTTTTTGCACAGTCTGCGCTCAGCAATAAATGAGTCGCACAATAATGAGAGGGCCGGTAAAAGAAAGCTCAGCGCTCTCAAGCTTATCATTCATTAATAATTTAGCTTTTTCTTCAGTGTCTGATGCTTCGAATGTGTATCACACTTGTAAGAAGCATTTATATCTTGTAGAGTGAGTCATTCAAGTTCGCGTTCGGTGCTGATGAGAGGCGGTACCTGATTGATGTGGTCCAGTTTGGGGCAGGGTCGGCCTCCGTTGTAAGGCTTTTCTCGCAGCCATTTGGAGCGAACTTTCACTCCTGTGCCGCAGGACTTGCTACAGCGTGACCAGTTTGACCATTCACTGAGTTTACAATCTGAGGGACAGGGGATGATGCACGCCTCCTCAATGTAGCCTTAAAGCAAGAACAGACAGAAAGGAGATGATCCACTCGATGCAACACATCATGATGGCAGTGTCAAAAAAAGAGACAATCCTGCATACACTAACTAAAGAATCTATCTATCTATCTATCTATCTATCTATCTATCTATCTATCTATCTATCTATCTATCGATCAACAATGACTGTAATTGCTTGGTCTTACTGGTACACAGAAATTGTGCTATGTGGAGTCCAGCTTTTAATATTATTGCATGCATGGTCTTTGCTATTGGATAAGTAGTTATTAATGCACTATTAAATAAGGCTTCAACTAATGAAGTCTTCGGTGAAGGCACTGGCTGGCAGGATACAACATTTCAATGCTGCTCTGTTAGAGTTTTTCCATTGGCCAGCTTAGTGTTTATTGCCGGCGGGAATGGTGCATTGTGGCTAGAAGTCCCTAGCTATGTTGCAGGTCCTAGCGATATGCTACTAGTGCCAACTCAAGACACACTTGGGTTCTACAACTATAAGATTCAAACACAGTACAGTCTTTGAGATGGATGTTGCGCTGCATTTAGTGTTTGATCAGATTTGATGAGCAACCTGATTTGAAGTTAATTCGCTTCCGATATACACTCTGCCAGTCAACTTTTTCTTTTTTGTCGTGAAGGCACAATTTTGACTGTTAACCGCCATCCATTTTTGACATTGTTGTGACATTAGCATGCATGGTAGTTAATGTAACCCAGGCTTTTCCAACCCTACTCCTAGAGGGCACCTGCCCAGCATGTTTTACAATTCACTCTACTCCACCTACAGTTAATTAACTCAGTCAGGTGTGCTCAGCTCTACTAGAGCAGGTAGACATGGAAAATATGCAGGACAGGTGCCTTCCAGAAGCAGGGTTGGAGCAGCCTGATGTAAATAGTCATGCTGTTGCATTGATGCATGACAACAGAAAAACCAGCACTGGGGACCAAAGTTGCTGGTGGCCTTTACACACTCAACAGATTTTTATGGGGGAGGGTAGTTTCAACCCTGAATGTCAATTTTAAAAGGTGCAGGACACAATTTTAAAGGGCAGTTCTGAGTGTTGAGTGCAGGAATTCTCACAATCTATATGTTTTTGTTGGTTTCATGTTACTCATCAAAGCCTTGTATGAGCAAATTCAACTCTAGAAAAACTGGATTTCCATGTCACATGTCACAGAGATCCATATCTTAAATCCTGCTTGCTCAGTAAGGAACACCCACTGAGCCAGGCTATGCTCTGCAGGTGCCCACATGGTCTGTGAGATGAGCAATTTTTTTTCAGGAGAAAAATTTTTGAACAGTTTCAAAATTTGACCCCGATTTCAAAACTGGTACTGATGATGGTTGTAACTGCTACATATACAGGTAAAACTTGTTAACTCACAGTCGTGTAAGTTGCAATTCGGCTTTACTCTGAAAATTTAGATTACTGTATAAAAGTCAGTTTTGATTTGACCGTTTTTGGGAGGGATCATCAGTGCGGACGACTCTGGATGATGATTTCTTCTTCCTCCCCTGGCTGCTGCATGTCAGCGATGAGGGTGGACAATTCTGTGTGGAAGATTCCTGACGAATCAAAGTTTTTGGATGTGACTCTTTAGATCCTTACTGCCTGTTCAGATTGGGCCGGAATTTATACATGAGCCCACCACACACACACACACACACACACGCACACACACACACACACGCCCTCCACATGTGGGTCTGGCCAAATCTGAATCGGCCCAATGTGAACTGGCAGTAAGGATCTAAAGCGTCACATCCAAAAACTTCAAATTGTCCAGAATCGTCCACACTGACAAAGCCCTCATCGTTGACATGCAGCAGCAAGAGGAGGAAAAAACGATTCCAAACCAAATGCACTCCAGATGAATAAACAATCGTCCAGAATCGTCTGCACTGACAAAGCCCTCATTGCTGACCTCCAGCAGCCGGAGGAGGAAAAAAAAAAAAAGGTCCCAAACCCACTCCAGATGAAGAAATCATCACCATCCAGGAAGGAACAGCCCAGTATCACAAATTTATTTCGTGCTACTGTCACGAAATGAGTCACATTTTCGTGACGGGGTTTTTTTCTCTTCACTATTCCTAACCCCACCCCTTCCCCTAACCCTAACCTTATCCATAATCTAATCTATTCCCCTCCCCCTACCCTA
>CABFOU010306701.1:0-11033 GCA_900660325.1 Opsanus beta
AAGCAAGCAAGCGACTTTGATCACAGAGAAACTGTGGACAGCTGACGTGTTTGGTATGCATATGTATTATGAGTCAAGGATGAACGCTGTCAAAATGGAACATTGATAGGACTAATATTTTTGGAGAATGGATTTGAACAATGGATGTTGCTAACTACTTTCTGGAGTAACACACCATCCCAGCAGGAGGCGGTAAGTCATCTTTATGTTAAACACATGAGTGCGGTGAGTGATTTTATTTAGTAAAGTACATAATAGCAAGTACATAATATAATTAAATAAATACCTTCATCCACTTATCCAGGACCGGGTCGCAGAGAGTTGTAGTATTATTAAAAAAAAAAAAAAAAGCTTAGAAAAACATTCATTGATAAGCCACAGCCTTTCTGGTAAATGTTCTATGGACAGATAAAACCAAAGTAGAGGTCTTTGTGGGTGACAAAATGAAACCCATACGCCAAAGAGCACAATACCTGCAATAAAATGTGGTGGAGGTTCGATCATGCTGCAAGCTCTACTGCACATTTCTGCCTCTGCCAAGGAGGCATTGAATGAAAAGAGTGATGAAATCAAAAGATTTCCAAGTCATTTTACAGCCAAATATGTCACAACACTAGGTTTGATGCAAAGGTGCTGGGTCTTGCAGCAGGGCAAACCAAAGCAAACATCCAACAGCACAAACGAATGGTTGAGCTGTCCAGCAACACATCTGGACCTAAATCAGATTGAAAACCTTTGGAGATAGCCAAAATATGCCATTACAAAAAAGGATTCCTGCAAACCTGAAAGACATTACACTCATGGTAGTGGAAGACAGGCAAAAAAAAATACCAGCAGATGGATTCTAGATGCTTCAAGAAATATTTTGAGGCAGTCATTCTTGCTGAAGGTTTTGCAACCAAATTTTACTGACAGGGTACTTGTGTCTGGGATATATTTTGTTTCTGAATTATTTCACTGTCATCCATGTTTTGTAATTTTTGTTTTTCTGTTCTTTGGCAACATTGGACATTTTTCAAAATATTCTGATTTTACAAAGTTGGTTCTATTGCATTTATATCTGAAGATATTCTGACATATATACAGTAAAATCAGGGGTTCCAATAATTTTAATCATGAATATATACATGGATGCTTTGAAATATATTCTTTTGTGAAATGAATAACCCATTATTGCTCTGGGGAGCTAAAGATGGATTCGCTATGACTGGGTATTATTACTCTCGTCTATCCCCTTCATATGAGAACCTCCCGTACTGCAGCTCACCCTACCGGGACAATTTGCAGCATGACGAAGTGCAATTATGTGCCGCATAATAGCCACTTCTAACCCTAACCATGTTTAAGACACGAAGGGCAAAGTAAAACCCGGAGGGACACGCCGCGACTGTGGAAAATCGGGAAGGAGCGTATGTGTGACACAGTGACTGAAAAAGATTGCGACAATAGACAAATAATGGAAGGTCACGCCTCTGCCTGACATCGCCAAGAAGAGGCAGCTCATTCAGGATTTCTGGCTGTGCCTGAGATGAGCTGCTCAGCTGCATTAGGATGTGCAGTGACTGTCTCCTGGTTACATATCAGCATTAAGTACTTCATGTTGTCAGGGCATACATACTAGCACATTATTTTAGTGCACTGTGGGATATGCTTCACATCACCTCAAAGCTGTGCGAAAAGACATTTTTTGTGTTTTATCTATGTACAAGTGTTGACTGCAAAGTTCAGAGGTTGACTTTGAAGGAATGATGTCAGAATTAAAATGAGACATAGCATGCGTTAGTTTCAATAATTTTGATAATCAACTCCAGGCAATATAGTGGTACAACCAACATGTCTGCTTGCCTCCCAACAAAAAGAGCATTGATCTATGTAAGGCTGGTGTGCTGAGCAGGAACACCTCATGAGAACGGAAAAGTGCAAAATGCTTCCAGCAGATGACAAACACCAGACCAGTGGACTTCAGCCAGAGTTGCCAAGTTTGCTTTTCATGCATGACTTTGGGATTCTTTTTTGTGAAATTGCCATACCCATGAGAAGTTGGGGTGCTGGGGGTGCTGCAGATGCCACAGCACCCCCTGCCAGATGACAAAATATAATAAAACTAAATTAATAAACATATTAAAACATTTTCAGTTTTCCCCAGAAGAATTTAATGTTTGATAAGGTTTTTCAGAATAATAAACAATCCTGAATAAATATTCTATAACACTGGAGCCTAAAACAGAATCTGGTAGCTTTAGTTGCAACACTTGCCTTCCTTTTTTCTAATATCTGTTGAGTTGTTGATGCTATTAATGCACACTCACCGGTCACTTTATTAGGTACACTGGTTCAATTGTTTGTTAACAGAAATAGCTAATCAGCCGGGGTAGCAGCATGGCAGCAATTTAATGCATTTAGGCATCTAGAAGTAGATGACTTGCTGAAGTTCAAACCGAGCATTAGAATGGGGAAGAAAGGGGATTTAAGTGACTTTGAATGTGGCATGGATGTTGGTGTCAGATGGGCTGGTCTGAATATTTCAGAAACTGCTGATCTACAGGGATTTTCACACACAATCATCTCTAGGGTTTACAGAGAATGGTCTGGCAAAAAGAAGGCAACCAGTGAGCAGCAGTTGTGTGGATGAAAATGCCTTGTTGATGTCAGAGGTCACAGGGGAATGGGCAGACTGGTTAAAGGGTGACTGTGTGATGCTATCATGTCAGTATAGACCAACATCTCTGAAGAATGTTTCCAACATCTTGTTGAATCTATGCCACGAAGAATTAAGTCAGTTCTGAAGGCAAAAGGGAGTCCAACCCGGTACTAGCAAAGTGTGTGTGTGTGTGTGTGTGTGTACACACTGTATGCCCGATGTCTGTGCCCTGTTACAGAGTAGAAGCGTTAAAGGAAATGGAATAAATTTTGTGTTGTTTAAATATTGTGTGTAACCTTTTTGGATGTGTTCCATGTTCCATGGCCGTGGAAGTTGCATGAAAAAAATGTCTCAAGTCAGAGGTGATAGAGTTTTGGGCTTATATTTAAAAAATATGGTTGCTTGGTTCTGAAGTGTTTTATCATTATGTGATTATTAAAGTTACTACTGAGTCCTTCTATGCCTCCTTGCCTTATCCAGCTCTCATAAACTCTATGCATTTCATGATTATTTATTTATTTATTTACTGAAAAATAAATTTTGCTTTTGCTTTTCAAACTTGGAGTGGTTTCATTTTAATATGTTCTTCACATGTTAGTGCAGATGTCATGACATGCTTGTTTTGGGCTTGTTTTTGAAGATGTAGTTGCTTATTGGTATCACAACACTTGGTAACACTGAGTTCTGTGGGCAGCACGGCTGCAGATAGCTGAAGTAGCTAGCTCTTTATTCTCTGTATGAACCAAAGATACTAGAGAGATACAAATTTTTGGTGAGATCATTATGGCGGAGAGAGCCAAGAAACTGAAGTGGACGTTGTTGGATGAAAAGAAGAAGAAAAAAAAGGAGTGATTCAGCAAGAAACCTGATTTTACTTGTTTGCAAGAGCTTAAAGAAACTGAAGGTTGTAAGACACAGACCTGGGGTTGTTGCTGTTTGATTATTAAGTCATAATTGTTGATTACTTGCTCAATCAGCAGTTGTTGTTGTTGTTGTTGTTGTTGTGTTGTGTTGTGGCACTTGGTTGATGTTTGGCTGTGTTACTGAAGTTGTCAACTTGTTTCCGATTATAAGTCAGGTAAGCCAATTTTGATAAGAGATACAAAAGTGTGTTCCCACCTGTGGTCCATGCAAAGCCATAGGCCATCATTTATCAACTACTTGTATGCATGGATTTGTGCTTAAACTGTGCGTACAAACATTTTTTGTGCAAAGTGCAGAATTTTCCAAATGCTGGTTCTTGTGGGGAGATTGTTAAAGCTTTTTAAAACTATGTCCATAAGTGATTGCAATGTCTAAAGTAAGAAACATGTGACATCATGAATGAATGGCTGCTACAAATGGTTGGGTTCAAAACTACTGGTGGAGTTGCATAGTGTTGCCACTCACTGCATTTATTTTTGACATCCCACTGCTGTGACCACACACAAGGTTCGATCTCCATTTCACAAAAGTTGATTTTCTTTGCTCTCTTAGCAGTTATTCCGGTGAGGTACACAAGCAACAAACTGATGTATTGTTACCATGTATGGTTAATTGAGGGCATTTCAAAATGCAAATACCTATTAACATGAACAGGCATGCAGGTCTAGAACATGTGGGATTTAGCAACAGCATGCGCCTGTTTGATGAATACAGACTTTTTTGCAATGACCCACATACTAACTTTTGTGTATACTAAAGCATTTAGAGCCTTTTCTATAGAGTTTGATAAATGAGGGCCCTGAAGTGGTACAGAGGGTGAAAAAAATAACAAGGAGCACTGTAAACACTGCTGTTTGTTTGCATGATTTGATTAATTAGTTGAAGGACTGAAATGAATAACAATGATGAACATTATGTGTGATGTGTTTATGTGGATAATAGCTATGTATTATGGCTATTAATGTCTACTACATTTGCCTATTCATTTTCCATCCGCTTGTCAACAAATGCACAGGTACCGCTGGCAAGGCTCATAATGTGACCTGTATTAACGATAGTGTTCACAAGGAGAATGATGTTTCATGTCTGTAGGTGGAGCCCAAGAGCGAATGTTACAAAGTACTGCTTTAAGAGGGACAGAGAGAATTGCGAAGATGACCCATAGTCATAAGTATACAACTGCAATTATATCTCTGTCTGTCTGTAACTAATTGTTGTTTGTTTTATTGTATGTCTGAACAGAAACAGGTCTCTCTTCAGAATGAGACTTCATATCTCAAAGAGACTATATGTTTAAATACTGGATAAATAAATGGTGATGGATGATAGCACAAACAGTCATATAGCTAATGCCTTTAGAATTTCATGTGATAGAGTTGAGAACATTCTGAAATGACAAAAGTTTGTGGTTGGTACGTGTAGCATTTTCTGATCCCTGATCAAAAGTCCAACAGGCTCATAATCTGAAAGGGATGCAAAGCATTTTTCAAGCAGATCCATTTTAGCAAATCTTTCCTAACCCAGGATGAGTACAGCATCCACCACTTTGAGCCAGTGACAAAGACAATCACTGGAATGGAAACCATCCTTCTCATCCCTTTTAAAGAAGGGATGAGGAAGATTTGAGGAGGATGGTTTCATCCACAGAGAAGGTGATGGCCTCTGTTTTCTGGAAAGCAATAGGTGTTGTATTTGTGGGCTACCTTCCAAAGGGCAAAACCTTAAACAGATACTTCTATGCCACTTTGCCGAGGTAGCAACATAAGGCTATCACAAACTAACTCCCAGGAAAGCTGACAAAGTGGTACTTGTTCCATCAGGACAAATACTCCAACTTACAAGGGAATCGTTGCCAATGGCTGCTTTGCATGACTGTGGTTTCATCTGTTCATCTATGTCCAAACATGATCTAGTACAAGCCCTGTTCTGAAAAAGGGGCCTAGAAAAGGAAGTAGGTGTACCCCACCTCAAAGAAAAATTCCAATGCCACCACACAGTTCCCTGACCATCATATATAACCAGTCTGGTGTCTGTAGCTGTCAAAAGTGGTGCAAATTTTTGCTACATATGACACCCTCTCCGAGACTACTTTTTGTCTATGTGTACCATGGATCATAGCATATAAGCATATATAGTCACCAAAAGCTTACAAAGTTTACAATATAGGGTAATTTTGGGGTACTGAATTCAAATATGGCAATCTCATTTAAGTATCATGAATGGTATGCAAGTTATTCAACATGGTGGCCAATATGGCCACCAAAAAATAAATAAATAAATAAATAAATAAATAAATCATTATATAAGCTTCTATGAAACCTAAAATCACAGAAAAAGTGTGTCTGGAGTATTCAAAATACTCATTTGTATTAATACATCACATTAGAAAACTGTTATACATTTTTTTTAAATTAATGTGTACTTTATATTTTTATGAATTACAACATGCAAAATTTGTTCTTAATTTTGTCTGGACAGTATGACTGCCACCAACTTTCATACTTATTACATTTTACAAATTCCTTCATGCAGCTATGCTATATTGCACATTATTTTTGAGGTTTAAGATATTATTAAGGCTAGTATTGAATAATTATTAGGATCTTGAGCTGGATGAATTTTGTTTTGTTTACATTACAAAATACTGAAACAGCTTACTCCTGTAGAGATCCCTACAAAAAAAAATTGATAACATTTCTATATTATAAATCTATGGAACCAATCAAGGTAAGTACATTATTAATTTAAACTAGTATGCAGTATATACACATTTATTATGTGTAGTATCTTGATCTCTATTTGTGGCCAGTGTTGAGCTCTTGATCGTTATCTTGTGGTGAGAGTTGAGATCTTTATCGTTATCTTGTGGTGAATAGTGACCCTGTTTTACACCTTTGATGTAGCAGGGGTAAAGACTGGGTTGGAGGTGCACCCTAGAACCTAGAACCTCAAGATCTGTGATAAAAGGGTTCATTGTATTGTAGCCAGCATCAAACACGTGGTTTTGTAGAACTGCATCACCACCACTATACATTGGTCAGTGTTCAACTTGATTTCCCTTCACAAAGATGTTTACATACAGAAATCCACATGTGTGGATTACCATGACAGAATACTTTGGATTATGACCATTTACATATTTTTGTTATGGGTGGGGACCTGGACTGGAATAGGACGGAGACTCAATATGCAGGGAGCAGAGACAGACGAGAGAGATAAAACGAAAACAGGATTTATTTAGACATAATAGAAATATAATAGGCATGGAGCGGAGAGTAGTCTGCTCTGGTGGTGGAACTATGGTGCTGCAGGTAAACAGGCTGACACGGACAAAGGAGCAAGACAACCAGGAGGGAGTGGGTAGATGCCAGGTGGATGCCAATGGAGCCGGGGTGTACTGAGGAAAATTAGAGAAACATAATGAAGTAAGTTACCAGCAAATGAGTAACAGTTCCAATAGACGGTAAACATCACAGTTCTGTTGGCGCCGACGGGCGGCGTAGAGAAAATACTGCAAGCACGCCCAAGCGCAGACTGGAAAAAGCAATCAGTCTTGTAGCAAAACACTTGACCTTGAACTGGGCTTGGTTTGAGGTTGTGCAAAATTAAAGGCTTGGAAAAACTTCTCTTAATATGAGTCTTGCAGGAAAAGACTTGAACTAGAACTTAACTTATCTTGGGAACGTGATTAAGCTTGAAAGCTTGGAGATACAGTCAGAGTCCTGCAAATAAGTATTTGAACTGAACTAACTGAGCTTAGAGAATGAGGTGAGCTTGGAAGCTCGGAAAAACAGACACTAGATAGGTACTTCTCAAGAATCTGGCCCCGCTGGAATGTCAGGTCTGCGTATTTATCCAGGACTTGATTGGCAGCAAGCAGCTGCAGATGATAAGACAGGCGGACCGAACACCCAGCTCCGCGGAGCGCCATCTGGAGGGGAAATAGAAAAACAGCAGGGCAGGAAAAAACCAGGGAAAAGGCAGACCATGACAATTTTGACTTTATGACAAGGCTGTCTTTGAGGCTCAGAAGTGTTAAGATTTCCTAGAAGAGGTTTGCTGCATAATGTGAAGTGCTAATGTGTACATCACTTTAAAAGGTAAGGCCTTTTTACATCATGAAAACATAACTTTGCAAATAAAGTAAATAAATCACGCAAATTTCATGTCGTATACTAGAACTATGTTATCAACTTTACACACAATGCAATGTACTTAAAGCCATGGGACTTTGAATACATAACTGAATAAATGTTTTACTGGCAATGGTTTTTCTAGATATTTGAGTAGTTGTAGTTTATAACAATATAAAGTACACATTAATTACAAAATTGTATAACAGTTTTTTATTGTGATGTATTAAAACAAATGAGTATTTCAAATGCTCCAGACACACTTTTTCTGTGATTTTAGGTTTCATAGAAGCATATATATATATATATATATGTATGTGAATTTTTTTTTTTTGGCGGCCATATTGGCCACCATGTCGAATAACTTGCATACCATTTATGATACTTAAATGAGATTGCTATGTTTGAATTCAGCACACCAAAATTACCCTATATTGTGAATTTTGTAAACTTTTGATGATTACAAATGCTTATATGCTATGATCCATGGCATATATGGACAAAATTTTGTCTCAGAGGGGGCATCATTTCACAAAAGTGGTGCAAAACCTTTGCACCACTTTGGACAACTACAGACACCAGACTGGTTATATATGATGGTCAGGGAAATGCATGGTGGCAACCAAATTTTTCTGGGAACCGGGGTACACCTGACTCATTTTTTTTCCTGGCCCAGGGCCTGTACTAATAAAACATTCTGCTGGTAAGAGATATGGGAGAGATGATGATGTCATACTGTGTTGTATCTGTTGTTGAGGGCTTTATTAATGATCACAATAAAATATTCTACACCTCAGGAATCCAAGTGGTGCAAATACAGTGTTGAAGTTCTATTACTAGGCTATCTTAAAAGGCTTGGCATGTACCCTCCAAAATGCAGTGGGTGAACAGATAAAATTAAAGAATGAATGAATCCACATCCTCCTGTCTTGTTAACATAATGCCTCAAAAACAATAAATGCTGTCATCTTGTAATTCGACAAATTAAAATAGCATATGATGAAGAAAACGCTGACACATGTGACAGTTTGATGTGAAAATTCCATTGAAAATTCCACTTTATTTTATCAACCACATATCCCACAGACATACCTGCCACCTGTTGGATGGATGGTGGATGCTCAAATGATCATGGATTAGAAGCAGGTGTGGTCGGAGTGACAGAGACCATTTCTGCACAGAAACGTACTAAATCCGAGAAATAAGCATTTTTTTTTCTTACTGTTTAACAGCAGTTATGTCCTAAAACTCAAATAATATAATCTAAAATCCACACAACCTCACAGGAAAGATTTTGTAACAAAAACAGCTTCTTCTCTTTCTTTGTCCACTATGGCTATTGACAAATTCTCTGCAAATTAGTAACTTTCTGTTCAGCTGATTGGACAAGAGTGTATTTTAATGTTGAAAATTTACTTTACATTGAGAATAATAAAAATGTATAAAAAAGTTATACATTTGGAAGGAATGTAACAGTATGTATGTAATTCCCACAACATCACCATTTAAATTTGGTCCATGGTCCTCCATTTAGATTTATGTAATCTAATGGTAACCTAGCCTAATGTAACAGGAAAAAAAATAGATATTTAATATATCTATTTATTGTCCACATGATGAATGTGATGTCGATGAAGGGTCAACACTTATCTGTGTTTGTCAGTCCTGATCAGTGCATTTGGCACTATATCTCCAAAGTCACTCAGCTGCAAACTACTATTTTGGTGCACTAAGTTGTGCAAGCATGAAGAAGGGTTACTGTAACAGCCATCAACTAATTTGAATATGAATGCGATTGCGGGGTCACCAAGTGCAATCATGCATGGCTCGGTGCTGTACTGATTCCCATCCTACTTTCTTGAGAAAATGAGGCAGACTGATTCGCGATTTTTTGATTCACTTTTTATGGTGTTCAGTACAGCAGCACCATATTTCCTGCATCCACTTGATTCCCCTCTTTGTTCCTTTTTTATATCCATCTTTTTTTTTTCTTTTTTTTTTTTTTTTTACACGACACTGGAAATTATTTCCATCACTTCTATTTAAGTGACATTTACAAATGAGGGTAAAATCAGGAAGGCAGTGGATCTCAAATTGGAAAAGGCACTGAAGTGAAGATAATGCCACAGGCTCCATAATATCAAACCAAATGATATGAAATGTCAAATGATGTGAAATTGTTGCAGAGCGGAATTTTATGCTCCCACCCTCATCAATGCAGCATTTTTTTAGTAAGTCTCTACATGGGCTTATGGATAAAAATGTGGTCACATTATTGATATGAAGTGTTGCTCTGAACATTATATTGAAATGAATTTAAACGTAGAAATGAAAATAAAGACTAATAAAAAAATTTGGTTTATGCAGTGCTTCATTTAAGAAGTGATCGGACAATTTCAAACCCTCAAATGATTTCACCTTCCTGAACATCTATATATTTTTCATACAAAGAAGCCCAGCCTCCACACATCTGAAGGCTCCTGACTATAGTAACCACTGATCTCTATTCACTGGCATGGTTGGCACTATAGTACGGCTTACATTGCACATTTAATGATGCCATTTGGTACAGTATATGCAGTTGTGTTCAAAATAATAGCAGTGCATTCAAAAAAGTGAGTAAAGCTCAAAAACCTTATAATAGCTCTTATTTCCATGCACACAAATGCACTGGGAACACTGCACATTATATTCCAAATCAAAACATAAAGAACTAGAGCACCGCGCTCGTAGAGCGCAAAACCTCCACCAACACTAGTTTCCAATTCCACAAATGTTAACCTTGGAAAAAAAATCAAGGTCAAAGTCCTGTTAGAAGTGGCTTTCATGAGCTAAATTACATGTGATCAAATGTCAGGAGTATGTAACTAGTTTATGCACTTGAATCAAAGTTTTTTGTCGAGTTGTCAGGTTTTTGTGTTTTTTTTTTCAACTTTTTTGGTTTCTGAATTATTTTTCAGATAATTTTCACATAACATTGATTATCTCTGCTATCACAAATTGTCATTGCTTTTTGGCACTTGGTTTCTGACTGATAACTGGAAGAAAGACAAACAGGCATAAAATTGGAACCTACATCCAATTTTGGTGGTGTAAGTAAATCCATAACAGAAAAATGAGAGTGACAGAGGCACCTTTGATTGAGATATAATGCAAAATGTACACCAAATGGGCTTTTCAACATTAAATTTGAATGTCCACAGAATCCACAATCCAGATCAGATCCAGATCAAACTTTGTCAGGCAATAGTGATTGCCGGTCTTCCCCTCGCTTTCAAATATGAAAGTGATTGGGGCACATTTGATTAAGATATGATGTAAAATATACATTAAAT
>CABFOU010306732.1:0-10716 GCA_900660325.1 Opsanus beta
TCATAAGAACAATAGTAATTCACTTCTAATTTGTAACCATGTTTGTTCGTACCTTGTGGAAAGGCCCCAAAATCTGCTCCCCTGCATAAGATTTAAAGTTGCAATTAACTAAATGTGTGATCATCAAGCGAGGAGCGCCTGGCTCATTGGTCATTGCTGGGGGCGGGGGTGGAGGGATGCTACAGAGAATCTCCTCCAAACTTCGACTATCGATCGCCTCAGCAGCTTCTCCTTGAGAAGGATCTGTGGTACAAAAATAGCAAATAAATACAAAAAAAAAAAATAATAATAATTTTTAAATAAAAAAATAAACAACTTTCATTACTTTGTGCCTGTCGTTTCAGGTGGAGAGGACAGCGGTGTGTGGGGGGAAGGGTGGAGGGACCGTAAAAAAATAAATAAATAATAAAATAAAAAAAAATTAAAGAAAAAAAAAATCCCACTAACAAGAAACAAACAAACACCACAGCAAGCGAGACAACAGCACTGAACGACGATTGGTGAGAAAAGTTGACAGGCGCTATTTTTCTTTGTTCTGAAAACAAGAGCCAACCATCGGGGGGAAAAAAGCCCGTGGCCGCTTATGAAACAAACGCTCCAGCAGTAGATGCGCCACATTCTTTTCGACGGATGACAAATAACGACACTCATTTATCGACCATCAGAGTCATATTTTCACTCGAGTTATACTGAAAACACATCCACGCCAAATGCTGCTTTGTGACAATGAGGTAACCTCTTTACGCTGCCGTCACAACGACCTGTCTGAAATCTATTGTGCTCACATAAACAAGCTGTGGGTCGATGTTGGCAAATTTCATTTTTTGCAGCCAGACACCCAGTGAAACACAAGCTAAATAATACAAAACACCCGATGATGCCTGCGTGCATCTTGATAAACAATTAATTCAAACATGTTGGTCTACTAAATAAAACATTTCATTAACCGACACAATTTACCGTATTTGATGAAAAGGTCCGGGAAATAAACACAATCGATTCTAACAAACTCATCTAAAAATCGCCACATATTTATTGACGATTGCCACTTTGTAAAGAAAAATACCTGCCATCTAACTTACTTGCGTGTTGAGAATTAAGAAAAACAACAACAACAACAACAACGACGACGACAACAGCAGCGCCAACTGGCCACTTCCAAAAACACGTTTCGCCACCAAGTAAGCACATTTATTTGTATCCACGAACACCAAAACAGCCTTTTGTTACTTGCCAGTTGTCAGCGGTGCCTCCTCCTGGCCATTGCAGTTGGTTTCTTGAGGAGGAACATCCAGCTCGTCTTCGGAGTCATCCCGAGGCTGCGACCCTTTCCCTCTTTTCTTGGAAGAGGCAGTGGAGCTCTTTGCAGTTTTAGATGGCATGATTTGAAATCTGACAGGGTCAGCGGCGAAAAGAAGAAAAAGAAAAAAGTAATATCCATGACTGGTTTTTGCGCCTGTCAATCACCCAACTCCACTTTTTAGTCGGTCACACGAAGCTACTCTGTTGTCAACCGCCAGATCGCATTACCGCCCATCCAGTTCATTTTCATGTTTTTACTGATACGTCAACAGATAAAACGTTGATTCACCGAGTAAGAGCTGACGATCAGACCGAAGTTATTAAAAACTGGCGTGGGTTTGATTTTTTTTAAATTACTTCACCCAAACTAACGCTACGTGACGACTATATATTTCAAATAAGAGTAAAAACGCGTGGCCTCCACACGCATGATCCTTTTACCATTGTCCTTGTAAAACGTCTTGTACTTCATAACGCGAAATTAAAAAGAAAAATTAAATATAAAATGCTAAACTTTTATTGTAGGCTGCGTTAGATGGCTACTAGAGATGTGACACTCGTATTTACGGTTAATCCCCTCAATGTGTACAGTGGGCTGGAGGTGTGGCTAGACAGCCTTTAGCTAACCAGAACGCGCATTCAAACAGCGAGTGTACTTACGTTACACAGTAGTAATGTAACAAAGCTAATGCTAGCTAATCGTTTATTCCGGAGCGAACACTTACAAACAACTAACTGCAATAGATTTAGCGTTAACAAAGCACAGACAACTGCTAATATTAGCTTAATGTAGCGATGGTACATTAAGATGGTCAGGGCAACGGAATCTGAATCTTACAGGCTGCATTAATTAACTGGTTGCCAAAGTAGCGTTATAGTGTGATGAATTTGCGATGCAACCCATTGTCTATTTTATGTGTTTATCGTGCAACTGTCCATTCTAAAACACTAACTTAACACTACATATGAGAAAAGATAACTTTTTTTCCGTAGTTACGTACTACAAAAAAAAGGCTAAATTAGCAACAAGGCTATAAAATGAGGAAAAGGTCGGTACAACCGGTGCTACATCACGTTATTAAAGTGGGTCATTAAGCTTAAAATTAATAGCTCGCCTCAATTTTGAACGTCTGGGCTGTAATTAAAGTAGTGCGTTTCAGCAAATAGACGGACCCCATGTCTTAGCATCGATTTGAACAGCGTTAATTTTACCTTTCAAAGTATGCGCACAGTCTGTTAAAAGTCTTCCTCTTGGATCCACATGACGATTTTTAAAACAAACCAAAAAAAGGTCTAAATTAATCCAAGGTCTGGCGTGTATAATCCATAAAATTCAGCCCCGTGTCAGTCCGACCGACTCTTCCTCTTGCAATCAGTAAGTTGTAAATGGCGCCTAAACTGTGCTGTCGAACCAGATTCGTTACAAACTGACGCAAGGCACCATGGAACGTTCAAAGGGCAAGGGGAGGAAAAAAAAGATTCAAAAAAGTGGGACGAAGCCAACTCTCGTTCCACGTCAGCTATAATCATACAGCCAAAACAACATGATAAAAGGTTAGGACATTTTTTTACGGCTCCAGTGCAATATTAAATTATATCCTGGATTATTATATAAAAAAATAAATATTGTTTCTAGTTATTCGAACGGTTGCCTAGTTACTGCAGACCCAAGTCCCGCCCCGCCGAGTGTTTTACATCCGAAAATCTATATTCGCAGCTATTAATGTTAGCTTGCGTCGAATTTTATGAGTCTTAAACGAGTTCAGGTAACCTTTAAACAGATTATTTTTTGGTATTTGTAAATAATTTGAAATATCCACATCCATGAAAACAAAATCTACAAGGTCTCGCGATAACCGAGATTTCAAGATGGTGGTTGTGATCGGGGTTTTCGACGGATACGCTTGTTATATGTTGTTTTAGTTCTTCATGCTTTAGTTGAAGGAGCAAGTAACACAAATGCGTCGCTGGCTGCCCAGTAGCCATGTCTGTAACGGCACAACGACGTCTGTTCTATTTGAAATGGGGTAATGTTACGTTAGCAATGTACTGGAACAACTGAATGTTACACCTTAGCAACAGTCGGTGCGTCAGGACCGTAGCAACGACAGACGCTTTTATTCCAGCAGGCATTTCTTGTCAAGATCTGCAAAAGCCGAAGGTATAAGTCACATTTTTATGTTACTCTTTCTGCTCTTGAAGCGGTTTGGTAAAAAGTACTTCACTGTGATCTTTTTCTCTAGTGATCAACAGGTATCCGCCATGAGATTGAAAACATCGCTTCTGAAGGAGGCCAAACATATCCTTTTAATGAAATCTGTAGCTTTACACTTGGTTATTTGCAAAGAAATACGTCGTAGTCGCGATAGCAAGAGAGTTGTTATAATTGTTTATTTCCTGTTGGTTGGTTTGATTTAAAGGGGGTCATATACTGGATCTGGATATACTGGTGGTCATCAACTTGGAAAAATAAAAGAAAATGCTACCACAAATCACATATTGTACTCAGTAATAGAGATGGGCCATATTGTATCATTATGGCTGCACCAGCAGACATTCTCTTCAAGGTCAGAGCTCGTCATTGTGGGATATAAACTATGAAACAAACTACATTTGAGTTTCAGCCACAACTGTTCATAATTTTCAATAATTTATTCAGCATCTACTAACCAACCAGCAGATGGCTGACAAATCTATGGAATATTCATTCATTCATTCATTCATTCATTCATGTTCTGAATCAGCTTATTCCAATTAAGGGTCATGGGATTCTGGAGCCAATCCCAGTGGTCACTGGGCGAGAGGCGGGGTACACCCTGGATAGGACCCCGGCCTGTCACAGGGCCAACACATATAGACAGACAAACACATTCACACTGTAACGCACGCCTACAGTCAATTTCCTGTAAAGTCACCAGTTCACCAAACCTGCATGTCTTTGGAAGTAGGAGGAGGCCAGAGCACCCGGCGGGAACTCATGCAAACATAGGGATAACATGCAAACTCTGTACACAGTGCTAACCAGTAAGCTACCATGCCGCCCCTATGGAATATTACATATGCAAAAACAAAGTTGCTCTTTTGACAGATGTGGTGAATCAAAGTTCACCAGATGCAATGCAAGAGTTAGTCTTCTTGATATGTTCTTTTAATTTAGTAAGTTACAATATGATAGCAATTATTCTTTTTGAGTTATTGTCTACACACTCATTCCCAAACTTAAGAACACTGGGGCCCACTTTAAATCTGAAAATTGTGTGGGGCTTACCCAAAACATTTAATCATAATTTTAAAGGAAACATGAGACAATCGACAAATGAGTTGTTTCCAGTGCGGGGAATTACGTAATAAAATAGCTATTTTTCAAGGTTATTTCAAGAAAGCATGCTCTTTCGGGAACATTATGCATTATACAGCACATCGCGAATTAAAAAAAAAACAAAAAACTTTCTTTTGTTTTTCTTGATCTAATAAACCATTTCAGAGCAGATGGCTGTGTGAGATAGGAGTTGGCCAACCAGTATGTATAAACCAAGATTCCATTTTAATGTGTGTGGTTCAGATTATCTGTCTGTATCCCTGGACAAGATACTTCATCTGCATTGTCTCAGTACACCCAGCTGTCAATGGGTACCAATCTTGACTATGGAAGTAACCTGTGATGGACTGGCATCCTGTCCAGGGGAGTTTTAGACTCTCATCCACTTCACGCTGCTGTATCTGTATCTGGGGATCAGCACCAGTCTGATGGGCCTATATAGGACTTGCTTTTAATGAAAAAGACAACATACCTTTTGTGGGTTTTTTCACTCTTCTGTCTCTTCAGCTAAATTAACTATTTGTCTGTTTATGAGCATTTGTCATTCACAGGAAAGCATCAAAGCAAATCTGGGTGCAGCCATAGTTTTTTTCCACTTTGCGCATCAAAAGTGCAGAGGTCTAAAATGCTCTACAGATGAGGAAAAATTATTAGCCCCCTTATGAAATTTAAGGTTTTCTTAAAAAAAAAAAAATTCCCCAAGTGCTTTTTTAACAGAGCAAGGAATTTTCAACACAGCATTTCTAAACATCCTGGTTTTATTTTGGTTGCTTTACATTATTTTGCTTTGGGAATCTCCTCAAGGTGGAAGGAATCATGATGAAAGAAGGATGTGTGAAGATTTTGAAAGAAAACCTCGAGCATTCAGCAGTAAAACTAGGTCTGGGTCGTCGCTTTGTCTTCCAACACGACAATGACCCAAAACATACGTCGCTTCTGGTGAAGAACTACCTCTGGAAGACCAACGTGAATGTTACTGACTGGCCTGCACAAAGCCCTGACTTGAATCCCATTGAAAATCTGTGTGATCAATTGAAGACTAAGGTCCATGCCAGACGATCATCAAATCTGGAGGAGCTTGAGGGATTCACCAAAAAAGAATGGGCTGGGATTCCTCAGGAGACATGGCTGAGACTTGTTGAAAACTACAACAAACAACTGCAGGCTGTTATCCAGCAAAAAGGACACAGAATTGACTATTAGCATCAGAAGGGTTAATTATTTTGACCCTGATAGTTTTTGTGAAATAATTTTGTTTCTGTGCGCAAAGTAAAATGATGAAAGCATCCAAAATAAAACTAAGATGTTTAGAAAGGCTGTGTTGAAAATTCCTTGCTCAGTTAAAAAAGCAATTGGGAGAAATTTGAGGAAAGCATTAAATTTCATAAAGGGGCTAATAATTTTGTCCTTACCTGTAAGTTCAAGTTCCAATTTCCCACTTACAAGGTATATTCTACTGTGCAAAATCAGTTTTTTAATCACCTTTTACAGTTAGATACAGTTTGGGTGACATGTTGAGCTGTGTATTGTATGTAGAAATTATCCTGCTCTAAGTAAAATTTGTCTTGAGACAGTTCATTTTAGACTTCTCTGTCATATAACAGAAGTCCTTGTCTGTTCTGCTGCCTGCTCCATGAGACAGACCCAATGAGTCTTCTACACCTGGAGTGGGCAACAATTTTCCATGAAGGACCAAGCCAGTGCAGGTTTTCCTTGCAGCTGATTGCTGGTGAGCTCCTTCTCTCAATTTAAAGTCCTGATCATCTGTTAAATCACCTACTGATGTGATCAGTAGCAAGAAGTGTTAATTTTGACAGCATATTTTGGTTTAGTATTAGTCATAGTCTTGACTAAAATGTTATTTAGTTTTAGTCATAATTTAGTCATTTGAATTGTTTTAGTTTTAGTCTAATTGTAGTCGAGTAAATATCGTAAGATTTTGGTCAACTAAATCTACGGGAGATTTAGTGTAAATTAGTATATATGATATTTAGTCATCTAAAACTAGACTAAAACAATTCATATAACTAAATTATGACTGGTAACACTGGTTGCAAGGAAAACCTGTACCATCTTGCCCCTTCGTGCCCACCCCGGTCTACACTGGCAGAATCTCAATGCCTTCCCCTAACCAAACTCTAAGCTCTGAACCCTCACAGACTTAATTGGCATCACCTGGAAAGTGATTGAGTGCAAGAGGCTGCAAGGGTCAAAATGGTGTAAATATGAATGGAACAGCACATTGTGACATATCATGTTACCTTGATGATGTCATGTTTCTTACGATTGTGCATTGGGAACTTTTTATTATTTTATGTTTTTACTCTCTTCATGGCCAAAGCTATTGCGGGGCTGAGTGCCTGATTTGTACATGTTACAGGCTCTTGCCTTACAGAGTGGAAGATTGATAATTATCAAATTATTAAATTATGCTTTCTTGTCCAAGCACCATCATTTGACAAAAACTGAAACAAATGATTGATGAAGAAACAGTCTTTGTAATACAGCATATGCTTGCATTACTAAACTTTAAATCATTCTTATTGTAGTGTTACCAAATGTTTATGTTATAGTGGTTGTTTTCCTTTTTTTATGCTTGTGGGCTTTTATCCAGGTAACTCTAGTTTATGTCACAACACTGTGAACTGTGGGTAATTCCCGTCGGCATAGTCTGTAGAAATACTAAATTAGGGAAAGTGGGCATAAAGGGCTAAAAACCTTTTATGTGAGGGCCCTCGTGCACTTGATGATTTGACAGTGGGGTAGCCCTAAACTGTCACATTCATTTGCAGGAGCATGCCTCAAAGTCAATGAGTCTGTGCGGACACTGGGCTTCTGTCTTCTGTGTGACACACTTACACAGTATTTGAGAGAAAGAAAGTAATGCCCCTTCTCTGAACAGAGACAGGCTGTGGAAAGCAGCAACTCCTTTTAACTAAAGCAACAGGTTATTTCTTAGATAGCTGAAAATTCATTCATTTTCTAATCCTGCTTATTCCAATTAAGTATTGGAGCCTATGCCAGCAGTCATTGGGCGAGAAGCAGGGTACACTCTGCTCAAGCCACCAGTCTGTCGCAGGGCTGACATATATAGACGGATAAACATTCACACTCTCACTCACTCTTACGGACAATTTAGAGTCACCCATTCACCTAATGTGCATGTATTTGGAAGTGGGGGGAAGCCGGAGCACCCAGAGGGAACCCATGTAAACACATGGGTGGCATCGAACCCCAGACCTTGTTACTGTGAGACAAGAGTGCTGCACACTGAGCCACCCTGCTTCCCCATAGCTGAAAATGTTTTGGATTTTTTTCACCAGTCTTTAAAATAAATTGATCTACAGTACAAGTATAGAGAAGGCCAGAAGGAGTTGCATTATGTGTTTGTGGATTTAGAGAAAATTTATGACAGGGTGCAAAGAGAAGAGTTGTGGTATTGTATGAGGAGGTTTGGAGTGGCAGAGAAGTATGTGAGGGTAGTGCAGGACATGTACAAGGATAGTGTGACAGCATTGAGATACACAGTAGGAATGACAGATTCATTCAAGGTGGATCTGGGATTACATCAGTGATCTGGTCTGAGCCCTTTCTTGTTTGCAGGGGTGATGGACAGGTTGATGGACGAGATCAGACAGGAGTCTCCATGGACTATGATGTTTGCAGATGACATTGTGATCTGTAGTGAGAGTAGAGAGCAGGTTGAGACGAACCTGGAGAAGTGCAGATACGCTCTGGAGAGAAGGGGAATGAAAGTCAGTAGGAGCAACACTGAGTACATGTGTGTGAATGAGAGGGAACCCAGTGGAATACTGCGGTTACAAGGAGTAGAGGTGGTTAAGGTAGACAAGTTTAGATACTTGGGGTCAGCTATCCAAAGTAATGGAGAGTGTGGTGGAGAGGTGAAGAGAGTGCAGGCAGGGTGGAGAAAGGTGGCAGGAGTGATTTGTGACAAGGATATCTGTAAGAGTGAAGGGGAAAGTTTACAAGACTGCAGTGAAACCAGCTGTGTTGTACAGTTTAGAGACACTGGTGCTAACGAAAAGACAGGAGGCAGAGCTGGAGGTGCTGCGATTTTCTTAGGGAGTGACCAGGTTGGGTGGATTTAGGAATGAACATATCAGAGGAACAGAACAAGTAGGATGGTTTGGAGACAGTCAGACAGGTGAGATTTAGATGGTTTGGACATGTGCAGAGGAGGGACCCAGGGTATATAGGGAGAAGGATGCTGAGGATAGAGCCACCATGCAGGAGGAGGAGAGGGAGGCCAAAGAGAAGGTTTATAGATGTGCTGAGGGAAGACATGTAGGTGGTTGGTGTGACAGGAGAAGATGCAGAGGACAGGGTGAGATGGAAACGGCTGATCTGTTGTGGCGACCCCCAGTGGGAGCAGCTGAAAGAAGATGTTTAAAAAAGATATACAAAGGACGGCTCTCTTTCAGTTATAGCTTTGTACATTTTGGTTTTGTAAGCACAGCGTCTCTCTACGCAGGTAGGCATTTACTTGCCTATCTGAGTTCTATAGCCAATATGCTGTGTTCAGATTTTGATAGGCCCAATAATATTAGGAGCTGGAACCAGCACAGATGTCATTCAGTACAGGATCAGAAACAATAGTCCTGAGTAATGTGTCTGGCAGCCAGCAGTTCTAAAAGAATAGTTGTTATGTGGTTGAACTCCAAACCCATACTAGACCCAGTGCATATGTGTCGACGGAAGTGGCAGAAGAATAGTCCCTATGTGATACATCAGAGTCCAGATGTCTATTTTTATTTTTTTAATGCATTACTTCTTTGTACATGGCGTATTTGGGCTAAAAGTTTATTGTTTGAGTTGAGACACCTGGTGATATGTATTAGTTTTATGAACATGCGTATAAAATGACTCCTTTAACCCTTGACTTTTACCCATCTGGACATTATTCAAATTTAGTTCATACATATGTGTGTGTGCGTGTGTGTGTGTGTGTGCATGGGTTCCCTCCAGGTGCGCCAGCTTCCTCCCACTTCCAGAGACATGCAGGTTAGGTGACTTTACAGCTTGAGTTTTTCTCTCTATATGTGGCCCTGTGATAGATTGGCGGCCTGCCCAGGGTGTACCCTGCTTCTCGCTTAATGACCGCTGGGATAGGCTCCAGCTCCCTGTGACCCTTAATTAAAATAAGCAAGTATAGAAATTGAATGAATGAATGAATATATACAGTACCAGTCAAAAGTTTGGACACACTTTATCATTCAATTGAAAGGGGAAAGTGTGAACAAACTTTTGACTGGTAGTGTACAAACAATTCATTGAACATGTGAATATTAATAAAATAAAATAAACTCTTACAAACAAGTGCACATAGGGGAACAATATTCATTGATGCTACTGCAGGAATTCACGCAACAGCTTACTGTGATTACTGACCTTGAGTGCTTTCTTTAACAGTAGAGCACATAAGGAACTTGTGAGTTGTGTTGGCTGGACCACAGTCGATGAACTGTACTCATGCAGTGAGGACTACCAGATCCTTAAGTGGAACCTGCTGACCAATGAGACCAGTCTGGTTGTCAAATTGCAGGACAATGTTTACCCCACTGATCTACACTGGTTTCCCAAAACTGGAGGTGGAAAGAAGCAGAATCAGGCTGACCTCTTTGTGCTTACCAGCGCCGATGGCAAGTATCTGCAACATGTTATCTTTATCTAAGATCATCTCAGTATTATGTGTGACTTGATTTTTGAGTTTCCTCAATCTTCTTTCAGTTCTTAATAGGCTATTGCCATGTTTATCCCAGAAGCATCTTGAAGCCAAGATGATGTCAGTTCCATTGTAAATCTGTGGTCTAAGAATATCTTAGCCTGAGCATGCTTTTGAGAAATGGCACAGTTTTGTTTGACAATGTTTGTGTAGTGAAGAGCCACAAGACCAGAATTAGTGGTTTTTATTTATATCTGTAATCGGTAGTAAATTTACTAAACTGCATGTTGTTGTTGCAGAATAGTAATGGCTCTATGCTCACTTAGTGGTTCACAAATGTGAAAGCATACAGCAACTGCAGTTGTGTGTGTGTGTTGGGGGGGGGGGGGGACCAGGGGGGGGGGACTGGGGG
>CABFOU010306754.1:0-10808 GCA_900660325.1 Opsanus beta
ATTGCATTGTGTATGAATTGTGCTCTATAAATAAACTTGCCTTGCCTTGCCTTGCCCCTGCCAAAAAAGAAAAAAAAAAAGTGTACCAAAACTGAATATGCTGTAAAAGTCACTGAAATAGATATAGAGCTCTTTTGATGGCTCACATTAGAGGGTGTTAATAATTCTTCACATAACAATAATTAGTATCTAAGTTCTTTCAGCTTCTCCCTTTTTCACTTGGGGTCAACACAGCAGGTTAGTATAACTTATAATTAATGTGGAAACTTATTTTAGTCCAAGGCCGGGACTTAATCTAGTCTGTTATAGTCAAAATCAAGTACAAGTGCTTTCAAATCTGAGACAAGACTGAACACAAGACAAGACCAAGTCCGGACAAAAGTGGTACAACACCACTGCCTATGGCATCTGTTTTATTTTAATCATACTAAGCTTTTTCCACCTTAAAAAAAAGTTTAATTAGATGATCCAACAAGTATGTATGAAGCTCATTTTGTGTAGTCTTAAGACGTTATCATTCTCTGCTTCACTTCTTCCTTTAACATATGGAATCCTAAGAGCCTATTTTGGTATGCACACAAATATGTAGCAGTTTGATTCCTGAAGGGGTCTCTGCTGGAACACATCTTAACAGCTTGTTAAGATCCTCCCAGTTAACTAAAAACCATTTTCAAACTCACACCAAACCCACAGATGAAACGCCAACCAGAGGCTATTCTAACAATCGCTGATGAAATCGGCAACAGCATTGTAAGATGATGCAAATGTGATTAATGCCTGTTTCAGCACAGAAGCTCACGTGACCAGGTGATGTCTGTGAGCATGGATGTGTGAGTGTTTCCAACAAGAGTGGCACAAATTATAGCCGGTGGTGGCAGTGCTCCTCTTGTGTGCCGCTGACTCTATTTAAATACTCAAGCCTGTTCTGCCTTTAGGCAAGGCAGTATTTGGCAGTGGTTGTCCTTCATTACAGCATGGAAATACTGAACACTGTTATTCATTGGTGCGTCAATGCGAGTGTGTCCAAATTTGTTTTCTTGTGCATTGGTGTTGGTGCACTATTGTGAAAACACTTGGCTTGTACATCCTACTGTCTGTGTGCTTGGAATTGAACAGATTATTAAATCCACAGGGGAAGTAAACTATGGCAGAAAGCCTGATAAATACTGTTTGCAAATAGCTGTCACTGTTTCTTTAACCTTGCAAGGGAGCAGCTCCTGTTAGGTCAGCTGTCAGAGAAAAATCGGCTTCAAATGACATCACACAATGAACTTCAAAAATACTGTTTGCATTTCTCAATGACTGATGTAAATGAAGTCCAAGACATAGTCAGTGACTAGTGACTCAGAAATGGTCACGTATCCATCCCCTGACTTGTCAAGAAAACTGTCAAAGTGATGATTTAATCCTTATATTTTGAATAAATTGCCCCGTCCCAACATTTTATATTTTCCATAGTGTCACAACATTTTCTGATTTGGGGTTGTAGATTCTGGCATGTCAATTCAAGTGCATTCCTGACACTGTTGGTACATTACTGGTATCACTACAGCATTACAGGCACTGGGTAATTTCTTGGCCAGTTAGCTGTCACGGATGTTCTTGCATGTGCCATAGTTGAATATGGCAGATGAAATATTTCTGACAAACTGTCAGCAACACCAACACACCCAGTCTGATGGCATGGACCAACACAAATCAGAGATTCTGTAAAGGCCACTGGTAACTCGTAAGATCAAGTGAACATTTTGCATGTTATACGGGAGTAATTTGCTTTTGAGCATCTCAGGGAATACAATTTCCGCTGTGTGTTCAAATGATCTTGTTGCTCTATAAGTCCACAAAGTACTTTTGACATCTCACTTTGGACGAAAAAGTGACATTAATCTACCCTGATCTGAAATTCTAACATGACAGCCACTATCTGTCTCTGAAGTCATTTTTTAACCTCAGGCACCTTGGTGGGTGTGTTTCAAATGACTTTGATCTATTGCTGATTGGGAGACTGATTGCACCTTGAAGTGGAATAAAATATCTAACCGTGAAGCTCATTAAATAATCAATTCTCAGGGGACAAAATGTGTGTTGTCAGTGAGTGACCTTTCAGGAAGCCCTTACGTACATGTCTTCAGATGTGCTTTTAACTCATCTTGGAGATAGGCAGATACCCCTATCTATAGACTGCAACTTACACTAATTGACTTTGAAACTAGAAAATGTGACACCAAGGTCCAAAAGTACAGGAACCTTCAGGGTCACAGTCAAAATATTGTTTGTGGATTGATGAGAATCAACAAAGATCTGGCTGTACCCAGATGAAGTGTCAATCAACACGGTGAAAGAGCTACAACTGCCGTTTATTCTCCATGTTGTTCCTTCTATGTGCAACACAACATAATTTTGAGAGGTTTGAAGGCTGCATGTCACCGCTTCTAAAAGCATCAATGCTGACTGATTATCCATAATTCAATGTGTCTGGTCCAAAACAATGTTGACATGCACACCTGTAGCGTGCATTAGCATTAATTAAAAGTTGCATAATATTCTATTTTTGTCTGATTAAAGACAAGCAAGCTGCTGCATTCTTGATCATCTTCTGAATGTGTTTGAATATGCATAATATTACATATGTGGCCGGGGAACGGCAGTACAGATGTAAAATTGAAAGGGCCTGTACCAGGAGTTGTGCAGCATGCTCCATTTGATTTTAAATGATGTTGTCCTGACCAAATATGCAAGATATGAAGTCAGAGGATATGTGTTTGGTAAAGGTCAGCCAGCTGTGAATTATTAACCAGTCTAAAATTATAGTGGATGATTTGGTCAGAATGACAAGAAACACAGCCATTAATGGAGTTAGCCACAGGTAAAAAACTCTTTTACCCATTCGTAGATGTTGGAGAGGCAAGGTGAGAATGTATAGACATAAGGCAATGGACAGGTATGGCCAAATGTCATTAGCATAGCAATGTTACGACAAACCAATAGAGAGGTATAGAAAACTAAAAAAAATGGGACTATACAGAGAAAGGGAGAGATCCCAGCAGTGATCTTTGAGGTACACCCCGGGGAAAGCACGATGCTTTAGAGCAGTGTTTCAGCCAATTAAATATTAACAGATGCCTGAAGGACCAAACCACTTTCTGGCAAAGCAGTGAGAGATGGAAAATGTGCAGGTCAGGGGGTCCCTGAGGACCAGGCTTGAGAACCACTGCTTTAGGCTCCTGACCTCACGAGATGTTTTAAAGAATCTTAAACTTCTGTGGAGCCTTATAACATTTTTGCATGCCATTCCAGCACTTTTTTTTTTTTTTTTTGCTTTGCAATATTTTTCCATTACCTTGCTAAACTTTTTGCTTCCCATTTTGCCTTTACTTGAACACACATTTCTGTTCTATTATCTTGCACCACAGAGCGTAACACCACAGTATGGATATAAATGAACAGATGCTGCAGTAATGAAGAATTGCTCAGTTTGCCTGTAAATAAAAGGTATTAAGGGACACATCTGACAGCTGGTAAAAGGCAGTGTCAACATTAAAAAGGTTATCTCAACACTGAGGGGCCAAGGGGAAAAGAAATTTGTATAAGAGAAATGACAATCTTAAGTAATCCCTTTTGCCTCCATACAAAAATGTTCATGGTATGCAACAGCAACTGAGCCATTAGTTTTCCATTAAAGGATGAAGTGGAAGGTAAGTGCAAACACACAGTTACTTAAGTGCATTCTGATGTTCAAATCTAAGTACATGTGTGCATAATTACACAATATATCAAGCTTGCAGTATTACGATTCTGATGGACACCTTCACTAGAGTCAGTACATAATTTGCATAAAACGATGAGTGATACAACAGTAACAAGCTGCTTGAAGAGAATGGGGAACATTGACATTATCGTGGTTCAAGCTTGAACAAGTTCGGGATGACAGTGAAGATGTAATACATTCTGTGGGTTTGTTATTATAATGCAAAAGGATAATGTAAAAGCAACGGCATAGGGATGGGGCAAAAGTAATCTAAAGAACAAACATAACAGGGAAGTAGAGTTAGAGAGGAAGAAGACAAAGGGGCAGAATCTAAATCTAGCATGGCTGGAAACTAATGTGATTGGTGTTTGTTTATGCAGGTTTATCCAGAAATCTGTCTGGGGATAAAGAGGGATTTTGAATCATCAAAGCTCATTGTGCTTCATTAATGAATTCCAGCAAAGACTTTGAATGGATGCTGTAGCTTTGTGTGTGTGTGTGTTGTGCTGAAACTCTCTGTGGTTACTCAAGAACAAATGTAATTTAGAAACACCCCACTTTATTCAAATACCAGTCAAGCAAATACTGTAACAACCAATGGGATGCTCAAATAGCAGAAAATACAAATTGGACTAAATGCAAGCCGTGCTCATTTGTATTTTCTTGCAGCTGGATTTGATTTATTCATCTTTGTGTCTGTATATGTTTTTGGAAGAGTGCAACCCATCCAGCCCTACCTCTCGAAAGTAGCCATCAATCTGCCGAAGTCAGGTGAAACATGCATATCTTGGTGACCTTTTTTCACATGCTGGGGTCCCCAACACAGACACCTGCATGCTGGATCATGCCCAGAAGAACGCGTTGCATGGCCAAAACACCACAGCTGATGTTCACTCACAAGTGGTACACCTCCCCTAAGTCTGCCTAAATAATTGTTTGACACAAAGTCATTCTATAGGCACCCAAAGAGTTTCCAAAGAGACCATGTACCAAAGACATGCAATTGTCATCATAGATCACTGGTTAGCCTCCAAGTCTTCTAACCATACAGTAAGACAGGAAACACCAAGAACCTTTAGTCTTGGATCTTCATTCTCCTGCATAGATACAGTATCAACATCACTAAACACCTCTATCCAGAGACCTCAGAACCACAAAAGCTTTTCCCAGGCATTTATTGGTCTATTGTTGAGGACGCCACTGTCAAGACAGACAGATCTGTCTGTAAAAGTGTGCAAGATACACTGCATTGAAGCAGTCTTCAAGGGCAAAATAGAGAACGGGAAAAAAGGAAACTGTTATGTAAGTACATAAGTTGGATGCTTGTGGGCTCGGGGAGAGATGTGGTGAGCAAGGGAGGAGGGAGTGCAAATGAAGGGAATGTAGAGAATAAGAGATGCTACCAGCGCTGAGGGGCAAGCAACATTGCAGAATCTGCAGTGAGGCTCCAGAAGTCCTCCCCAGAAGAACAACATCCACTGCCACTTGTATGTAGTACACAACATGGGCATTTATGTGAAAGTGAGTAAAAAGGGAGAGGGTGATGTGGCAGCTAGTCATGCAGGGAAGGGTGTGCTTGTCAGGGCTGAAAGTCGTGATGTGATAGGTGCAGCTGCAGCCGATATGTCCCCTGCATTTCAATGAGCTGCACACTTCATTTCATCGCTGGCCTCAAGCCAAGTCTCTGCAAGTGTCCCCCCGTTTTACTTACTTCATGATTTCACTTTCTCATCATCCTTCTGTTGATTATTTGATCTTGTGTGGACCTTTATTTTGCATGATTGTCTTTTATCAAGAATTGCAGGCATGTGCCTTGAATCACTGCACTCGGACTCAGGGTGCCTTCACACCTAGGGCCGTAAGCAGTGCACAACACAGCGCAAGCATCATTGCTAGTTTCCAACCAACACAGTTGTCCTTCTCAGTTCCTGTGCCTATGTTGTATAAGGAGCTAGTTTAGTTATGCTTCTCTGGATGCCCAGGGGCATACTCATCTTAAAATAAGGTGTGGTCAAGTGTTGAATGGGTGTTGGGTAGGGTTGTGGAAACCAGCAAATTACATGCTTTTGTTGGCGAGGAAAGGTTTATTGACCTTGACTTCACAGACAATGCTGTGATCTTGGTTGAATAAATGGATACCCTGATTGCAGCACTTGAGAGACTGAGTGAGGAATTGGAGTGTCTGGGTTTTCAATTGTTCTGAATCAAGTCAAAGATCCAGACTTTTAATGGCTTTCTGGACACAGCCATCAGAAGTATATCTGTATGTGGTGAAAATATTGAAATGGCAAAGAGATTCAGTTATCTTGGCAGTGACACTCGTGTCTCTGGGTGTTCGGACTTTGAGACCAAAAGGCGCCTGGGAAGACCTTATCACAAAAAATAAAGGTCCAAAGAAGACAATATTGACATTTTGGCTATGTGGCATGTTTCTCTATGCATGATCCAGCACATAGGTGCCTGGAAGTGGGGATGGATTGTTTGTCTGCCTGGGTGGTTGCCATCATGGACCAAAGGTGGTTCGGTGGTGTTGTGGATGCAGTGATGTTCAGCACTAGCACATGCTGGTGTATTGATATTGTGAGGCAACAAAAAGTGACTACACCATCGCCCAATAAAAAAACTGGACTAATGTTAAGTTCAGAGGCTTTCTTTCTTTGTGGCAAAAAAATTGTGGAACAATGTTTAATAGCAGGTTTTGAAACATTCTTGTACAGTGTTTTTATTTTGCCATCAATAATTTGCAGTACCAACAAAAGGTGCCAAAGGTTTTGGCACCATCCCCAGTAATACATTCCATCTATTCTTCAATTCTAGTTTTTCTTTCCCTTTCTGTTATATATTAACCCTTAATTTTTCCACACAGTCATCATGTTTATCTCAATGATTTCTCACCAACATCTTGATAAAAACATGGGTGGAATGCACAAATGAGCACAAAATGTACCCAATGTTGAGCAGGTGGCAGACAAAATATGTGTAAGCTGGACCACAGCTGTTTATGATTTACTTTGGCTTTTACTTGTTTGCTCAGGGTCACCACAGCAACTCCGGTATGGATCTGCATATTCATGTTGGTTCAAGTTTTACACTGGGTGACCTTCCTGAGTCAACTACATGGGGAATGGGGCATTTGTGATCTTGAACAGTGAACCATCTGTTTTGCACATCATGCACATTGTTATAGGGTGTCTTACCACGGTCTGAAATTTATGAAATCCATCAAATGGTTTTGGAGGCATTGCACTTTCGAGACTATCATAGACAGATGGACAGAATCATTCCAATATACTCATTAAATTTCAGTTTGTGGGGTATAACATCAACTAGACAGTCATTATTCAATATGGGTAATTTATGTTCGTTGATTGGATCAGATTGCATTCTTGACATCAGTGAACCATACCACAGTTCAGTTAGATATGGTTGGAGTCCAGACCAAGGACTGCTTGTTGGATCAGCATGACTTTGAATGTATGATCACAGCTCCCGAAGTGAATAAATCATCAGAATAAAGGGAACCCAGTCTAAATTAAATAGACCAAACAGGATAGCTGTGAAAGTACTCCAAGCTTCATCACTGCGCTCCAACTTAGTCTCTCCATTTTTACTTGCTGACCTACTCTCACTTTTTTGCCATCCTTAGCTTCAGTTTGTGGTACTTTTTCACTATTTTTTCTTGCCTCACTGTTTTTGCAAAGCATTGCGTGCATGCCCCTTTATTTCAATGAGACGTTTAGGTCAAATCATCACCTCTCGACAACTAATTCTTTTCACACTTTCAGAATTTTTATTTCCTGCTCACATCTCAATTTCTCATCATCCTTCTGCTTTTTTTTTGTTGTTGTCCAATTTCCAGTGTTTTTTATTACCTGACTTTTTTGTGAAGAATTTGGTGCTTGTCCCCTGTGTTTTAATGAGCTACTTTCTGCAACTTATCACTGCCATCCAAACAAGCATTTCAATGTCTGCAAGACTTTCATCAGTTGTCCTAATCTCGCCTTCTCATCACGCTTCTGTTCATTTTGGGGTCTCGTTTCCATCATTTTTCCTGTCTGATTGTATCATGTAAATTTGCATTATTTCAAAACTATCGTTATCATCTATCTTTAACCCACATCACTCCCCGTTCCACCTACTACATCTCTTCCTTCGCAATCAGTTTATTTTATGCAGTCTACTCCATTTCACTCAACCCTGGGCTCCTTTAGCTTTCATTATCTGCATCATTCCTGTCCATCAACCTGTTCTGCATCTATACAAGCTGAGTTTATTTTATTTTTTTTTTTTCCAAACAGAAGTAGGTACTTGGTTGGAATTGTCTGTCCCTGGAATAATGGGTCTTTTAAGATTAGGACACCAATAAACTAACGGAAAAAAAAAATACAATTAGAGTTCATCTGTATGTGTGAGCAATTGTAAATAAAACTAACAACTATTAGACAGTGTTTTGGTCACTGGTTTTCACTTAAAGATGAAGTATAGATTTCAGCAGGTTTTGACAGTGAGGTTTCATATTTCACCCACCTAATACCCTATCCTCACCCATCCCTTTACACCCAGTGGCATGCTCATGCTTATGAGCAAGCATTCAAGCTTCAGTGAAACGGAAATGGAACATAATGAAATAAATAGAACTGGCCCGTTGACTTGTATGACAGATCACACAAAACCCACAAAAGACAGAAAATATAATCTATGGGAGCAGATTGGACGGACTCTTAATGGTGCTGGTGAGTGGTGTGCTGTTGTCACTACATGTGTTGTAAGCTTGTTATTTGTTGTGTATTGCTGGTATAGAAACAATGAATGGCCCAACTCTTTTTTTTTTTAATCAAAATGCTTGGATGAAGCACTCCCTAGCACCATGCAAGAGCTTTTCTGCCCTCCCCCATCTGCCCAAAAAAAGTTAAGGACATGAGCCCTTATACTGTTACAAAGACAAATATTTTCAGATGTTGATATCTTAATGCTGGTTAGCTGGCCAGTTTTGCAAATTGCCAGCTGGTTAGCAAGTGATTGGCATTAGTACGCAAGCTAGCATCAATTAATTTGAGCCAACAAGAACAGAAGTATATTGAGATGCTTTTCAGTAATGTTAGATTTCCTGTTCTATATGGTGCATGTTAACTCAGTCTTGGTTTGACCCCTAAAAACAAACCATCAGTTTGTCAAAAGCCATGCCTTTGTTGATCCGAGTTTTCGCCTGAGGTGAGTCTGATTCCCTGTTGGGCTGACGGGCTTCAGCAGATAAAACATTATGTTTCGTTGTGTTTTAGTTGGAGCCTGTATTGTGCTGGGAGGTAGTCATTTGATGGTGTTAGCTGCACAATCGATTCTGAAAAACAGTCGTTGCTGATGATGCTGTAGAGGGCAAGACATTTGGGACTGTGCACAAATGTCACAGCCTACGTAAACAAGAGTCATCAGGAGATGACATATCCCCCCGGTACCCACAAATTAGTAATACAAAGTGTGACCCAGTGCTCACAAATGAATAATACACAATGGAGCAAATAAGGAAGCGACTTCACATAATCTGAAAGTAAGAGACCTATAACATTCAATATGAATTAAAATAGGTTAAACAAGTGTCGTATGACAGGTTTTAGCAATTTTTTACTTTTATTGCAAACATTCTTTTTTACATTATGGAACATATAGGAAGTGGTCCATGAAACTCAAGACATATTGTGAATGGGGAGACAATTAGCCATTAGGTTACCAAAGCTAAGTCCTGTTGATCGTGTCGGTTATCCACTTAAAGCCATCATCTTCAGAATCTTGATGTGCTGATCGATGCAACATATGAATGATTCTAGAGATATCTCGCTAACAAATGTTACAAAGACAAAATCTTGAATATGTTGCTGTGGCCTTGAAATTGGCCCCAAGGTCACCACAATCAAATGGTGTTGGGGGATCACCCAAGTACACCCTTATGCTAAATATGAATGAAATTGATCAACTGGTTGTTGAGATATTGTTGTAACAAGTGAAAACAGACGGACGGACAGACAGGACGGACGGACGGATGGACGGACGGGCGGACAGACAGGACGGAGGGACGGGCGGGCGGACAGGAATGCTGATTGCTATATCCCCCTGTATTTTACACCGGGGGGATAACAAATGGATTTTCAAGTAAAATCGGACACGATGCCACTGCAGTGTGACCAGTGCACAGGCTGTTATAGGCGACTGAGAAAGTCAGCTATGGGTCCTATTTTGGGTGAAGTTACAACATCTTCAAATGTAGGCATTAAAAAGTGAACAACAAATGTGAAATGGTTCACAATGCACATTTTAAATAAATAAATAAAAGGCATACCAAGATTTTGCAGATAGTGCAATCACAGATGTAAATGTACCCCCACCCCTCAAAAAGAAGGATTACAACTGCAGCAATGTAGCTTACCAAGGTGACCTTGAAGGTAAGCTTGCTTTAACAAGAAACGACAAAATAATTCCTAGTTCCTTTTTTTTGGTGCTGCTTTCATTCTCCTCTGTTCTGCCTCTGTCTTAGTATCTGAGGCACCTTGTTGGATGTCTTCATTTATAATTTCTACAACAGAGTTTGTAATCTTTCAGTGTTAACTTTTCTTTTACCTACAGTACCTATGTTCAATATCTCTTATCTTACTTTTCAAGTATGTGTGTGTATATAGTATATACATATATATTTCCAATTTAAAATATCAAATTCCAATCGATCATCCAGTTACTTTCTCTCATCCAACATAAAGTCAAGACACAAATCAACATGTGGAAAAAGTAGGAAAAGAAATTTTCAAGAAAGGACCAGAAATAAACAAGAATGGTATTTGGAGAGCACATATCTCCACCAACATACTGTCTTAGTTCTTAGCACTCTACATATGGCTATTTTTATAAATGATCTTTTATCTTTGCCAAGGAGGTTGTTTTCCCGCATATCAGGTTTTTTTTTTGTTGATTTTTTTTTTGCTTGTCTGTTGGCTGGTTTTCAGAGAAATTTTCAGAGAAGGTGTGTATTATGACAGATAACAAATCAATAAATTTTGGTGGTGTTCTGGATCAG
>CABFOU010306759.1:0-11017 GCA_900660325.1 Opsanus beta
TGTGTAAAACAAAAAGAAAAAAATCAAAAAAATTTTTTTTTTTTTACCTTCCAGTCCGTTTGCATTGTGAGTCCCTTCTCTCTCGTGAGTGTCCCTCCCTCCTGACATGTTCGTGTGTTGTGTTGCTGTGTGTAACTCCCGCCCCTCCCCCCTCTGCTCAGTGCAGGCACAGAGACACCACACATATTGACCAATCAAATCCCTCTGCTGCTGTGTGTGTGTGTTTAACTCCTGCTCCCCTCCCCCCTCTGCTCAGCGCAATCAAATGCGGCTTAAAAAGAAAAAAGTGAGAGAGACAGACAGAGAGAGGGGGAGAGAGAGAGAAACAAACAAAAAAAACCAAAGCGGCTCCCAATCAGGAGCTGGCTGCCGTCGTTCACGTGACAGAGCCGGCTCTCAGAGCCGTTTCGTTCGCGAACGACACATCACTACTCCATATCTTTGCTTTTCCAGAGACACAGAAGAAGCAAGTTTATTCATTCATTAATTTTCTGTCGCTTAACCGGGTCCAGGTTGCGGTGGCAGCAGACCAAGCAGCTCCTCCCACACTCCCCTATCCTTGGCAAAGGCCTGTAACTCTTCCCGGGGGATATAGAGGCGTTCCCAAACCAGCTGGGACATCTAATCGCTCCAGCATGTCCTGGGTCTTCCCCAGGGCCTCCTTCCAGTTGGACATGCCTGGAAGACCTCCCTAGGGAGACGACCACGGGGCATCCTCACCAGATGCTATTCCTAGTCCCTCCTGGATAGTCGAGCTTCTCATAGTGTCCAGGTGTGTAACCCCAGATACCCACCAGAGGAATCTCATTTCCACCGCTTGGATCTGCAACCTTATTCTTTTGGTCACATTCAGCCTCCAACCTGCCCAGTGCACGTCAAAGGTCACTGTCTGATGAAGCCAAAAGAACCACATCATTCGCAAAAACCAGAGATGCAACCCTGAGTTCACCAAACTGGACACCCTTTGGTCCCTCTGGACACCCTCTGGTCCCTGACTACACCTTGAAATCCCATCCATGAACATCACAAACAAGACTGGTGATGAGGGGGAGCCTTGGCAGAGTCCAACATCCGCTGGGAACAGGTCCAATGTCATGCCTACAATGCCGACACAGCTCCTACTTCGGTCATATAGAAACTGGATTGCGCATTGCAGCTGTTCTGGTACCCCACACTCCTGCAGTACCCCCCACAGGACACCTTGAGGGACCCAGTTGTATGCCTTTTCCAAGTCCACAAAACGCATGTAGACTGGTTGGTCACACTCCCAAGACCCTTCTAATATCCTTGCGAGGGTCAAGAGCTGGTCCACCATTCCACAACCAGGACAGAACCCACATTACTTCTCCTGAATCTGAGGTTCGACTAATGGTCTAAGGCCCCTCTCTAGTACCCTGGCATAGGCTTTTCCAGTGAGGTTGAGAAGTCTGATTCCTCTATAACTGGAACACACTCTCTGGTCCCCTTCTTGGGGACCACCACCCCAGTTTGCCCAACCACATTTACTGTCCCTGACCTCCACGCAACATTGTATAAGTGTGTCAGCAATGACAGCCCAACAACATCCAGAGATTTCAGCATCTCAGGACGAATCTTGTCTGCCCTCAGCGACTTGCCACTGAGGAGTTTTTTTGACTACCTTGTATAAGTGAGTTTAGTTTGAGCTTTAACAGTAAGACCAAATGCATGAATTTCAAATTAAAACCAGTTGTCTGCCTGGGGGGTTGCCATCCAGGACCCAAGGCAATTCTGTGGTGCTGTGGATGTGGCAAAGTGCAGTACCAAGGATATGCTTCCAGACTTGACTTGACTTGCGAAATAACAATTTGTACTGCACATGTTGCAAATTTCACCTAAAACCAGCAAGAATAATTGAACTTAACTAAATTATTACTGCACTAGCAGAAACTCTGGCTATTCATCTAGAACAGACAAAGACTGTAAAGCAAACCTCATTACATAAACAACCACCAAACAGCAAGGCTCACTTAGACCATCCCAGGAGAACAGATGTAATAAAATATCCCTGTGAACTGTGCCATTCCAAACAGAGTCTGAAAGAAGAGCAAAGGACAGATGTCTAAAGGGAGATTAGAGTGCATAAAAAAAATACTGGATTTGATGTGATGAAAAGAAGTGAATATTAACCATTTCCTATAGGGAATACAGGCTCAGGAATAAGAAAAGACAGTAAACATCAGTGCCAGACAAGTTGAAATGTAACAAAAAACTGTAATGTATGAAAAGGCTGATTGATTGAACAATGGTACAGGTATAACTGCACCAGTGGACAAAGACAGGATTCATATCTCCTTGTATGACCTCCACCAATAAGAGTATGTTTAGGATATGAACAGATTACAATGAAATTTTGGAAAGAGATGAGCCTCGGGCCAAGAAAGAATAGATTAAATTTTTGTGTGGATCCGAATCGTGTGGTGGATCTTGCCTTTCATCTTGAATTGCCCGTTTTGATCTATGACCTTTGATCTCTGATCCTCCGGGCACAAGATCAAAGGCCAGTATAGAAGATACGTTCTCGGGATCAGCACTCAGTAATCAGAATCAAAGATTAGTGATCAAAGATAAGTGTTCAGGAACATATATAATAATCAGGATCACAGAAACAACCAAGATCTACAGAAGATGTAAAAGAAAGAACACTGTCACAATGAAAAAAAAAAGAAAGAAAAAGAAACCTAAACGGAAAATAACAGGATTGTTGGACTTTGTGTGTGCTCCCTGAGCACAGCTTTACTCTCTAAATGTGATAAAATGTCAAACAAAAGTTACAGAATAATGCACTCACAGTAGCTCCGCCCCCAGGATCATTGGCACCTTTTCACCGGAGTGTTTGCTACGGAATCGCAGACGAAAGATGTGGCTGGCACCAGGCTGCCGTGAGCTAAGCATGCTGGTGGTGCCTCTGACAGGAAACAGGTTGATGTCCTCAGGCTGGCAGGGACCAACCCAGATCTCATCTCTCAGCGCGTAGTCTATTACAGAGTAGCTGTCCTCACTAACAGAAAAACACACACAGATAATGTGATTACACTTAATGTGTTCAACATGGTACAGCTATGCACAGTGTAGTGACCTTCACACAATCCAAACAAGTGTCACGGACTCTTCTTTGTATGGTAGAGGCGGGTTGCTGCCATTAAAACAACAACAGCTGTGGCACTAAATTCAGTAATAACCAGCTTTACCCATTTAATGCACGTGGGTCAAACCTTCAAATCATATTTGTTAACACAGATGTTCAAAATAATAGAGGGGGTAAAACCGAGGCAGCCAATGTCTGCCTGCAGTCATGTCAATATTTTCACATTATTGAGCATGAGTATACACATACACACGATACGGTAAATATTTAAGTAACTATTAATCCTCAGGACTGAGGCACCTGCCAGCTGGATCATACCCAGAGAAATGTGTATTCCATTCCAATGGTACCAAAGAATCCTCAGATGAGATCTAGTACCAAAGACATCCAGTCATTGCCTCAGGTCACTGGTTTGCAACTAAGTGTCACAACCATATAGTAAGACAGAAACCACCAGGACCCTAAAAACTTAGACCTCTGTTCTTCTGCTAATATATCAGCATCGCCAAACGCCTCTGTCCAGCAACCTCAGGGCTCTATAAGCTTTTTCCATGTGTCTCTCAAACTCAAAGGCTGAGGGTCAAAAACATGAATGCCACTATCAAGATAAGTGAATCTCTCCAAAATTAGACACTTTCACCGCATATAGATAGACTTCTGACAGCCAAGTCCAGGAAGTCACTGAAAGCCTGGAACTTAGTCTTGACTCAGGACAACAGCAAACCCAGACAGTCCAACTTTTCACTCATCTTCACAAGGGCTGCAATCAGGGCATCCACTGATTCTGTAAAGATCACAGCGTCCTCTGCAAAGTCATGGTCAGTAAACCTTTCTGGACTCTACATCCTTACCCAACACCCAGCCCCTGAAAGCACTGAACAGAGTAAGAGCCAGACCACATCCATCTCAAACAACACAATTCACTGGAAAGAAGTCAGAGACTCTGCCTCCACTTCGCACAACATTCACAGTACGCCTGTGTATAAGCCAGCTGTGATGTCTAGCAACTTGTTAGGGATCCTGCAACTCTTCAGGATGTCCCAGAGCAGAGCAGCCCAGTCAACAGAGTCAAACAGTTTGGGAAAATCAACATGGGCTATAAAGAAGCCCTCCCAAAATAATTAACAAAATACTGAATAATTGACATGAAAAGCTCTTAAAAAGATTTGCACCATTTTCCTGAATATTAAATAGATTACTGAGTGACAAAATCAGATTTTGTCAAATTTAAAGCAATCCCCCTAAAGTCTTTGAATATACTCGTATACTATGTGAAATTGCAAAAACCTGCATTATTATTATTATTATTATTATTATTTCCCAGTTGAAGAACAGCCAGCACGGTGGCTTAGTGGTTAGCACTGTTGCCTCACAGCAAGAAGGTCATGGGATCAATTCCCACCTGTGATCTCACTGAGTGGAGTTTGCACGTTCTGTGTGGGTTCCCTCCGGGTGCTCCGGCTTCCTCCCACATCCAAAGACATGCAGGTTAGGCAGATTGGAAACTTTAAATTGTCCGTAGGTGTGCGTGAATGTGTTTGTTTATCTATATGTGGCCCTGCGACAGACTGGTGTCCTGTGTTGTATGTGACCACGTCAACCACACTTCCAAAAGTGGCGTTACCTTGACGATCATCCACCTGAGCAGGCATTTGGTCTGTCCCAACCTTCTAAAAGTAGCCATCTATCTATCTGCCACCACCAAGTGAATGGGGGTGTCTACTTAACCTTTTCCAATTGGAGGGGGGGCCTCATCACTGAGGCACCTGCATGATACATAGGGACGTCCCATGCATTCAAAAGATGACAATGAAGAGAGATTTTATTTCATGCAAAACATTTTAGTCTCGCCTTTTTTCCTCAACAGCAGGGGTGGTGGCCGTGTGGTTAGTGTGCCCGGTTTCAGTGTGCAAGGTTCCCAGTTCAAACCTCATCCCTGCCACATTTCTCTATGTAATGTGGAGTTGCGTCAGGAAGGGCATCCGGCGTGAAACTTGTGCCAACTCAACATTCGGATCTGCTGTGGCCCTGAGTGAAAATAAGGGAGCAGCCAAAGGGACTTACTTTTTTCATCAACAATAATGCATGTTCATTTCATCTTAGTCAGCATTTTAGAACACTGACATATGTCGTGATCGTCTCGTTTTTGTCATGAAAAAAAAACAGTTGCTGACAATTGTATTTTGTCTCGTCTCATCTGATGAAATTAACACTAGCTCCCAGAGACATGAATGTCGCTGGCAAGATAAGCGAATCTCCCAACAAGTTTGCTGTTTCTTTATGCAGTGCATAAAGAAACATTGCTGATAAATAAGTCTAGGTCTTTGAAAGCCTGGATCTTAGACTTGATCCAGGACCATTACAAATCCAGACACTACAACGTCTTATTCAGATTCGTAAGTGCAGCAATCAAGGAACCCGCTGATTCCACATATATTTTAGCATCGTCCAAAAAGTCAAGGTCAGTGAATCTTCCTTCACCAATAAAGACACCCAAGTCACTGGACTCCATGACCTTACTCAACGCCCAATCCATGAAAGCTTTGAACAGAGTAGGAGCCAGAACACATTGATCACACACAAAATAATTTACTGACAAGAAGTCAGAGACTCTACCTCCACTTCACACAGCACTCAGTGTCTCAAAATAGCGCACAAATCAGCCCATTCAGCTGAATTATATGCTTTGTAAAAATCATCAAAAAAGCAATGCCGATATTTGCGCTTGTGTTCAATGTATAGGATGCAGTCGATAGTTGACTTTGTTGGTGTGAATCCACACTGTTCTTATCGCTGTGCAGGAAGCAGCCTGCCCTGAATTCTGTTGACAATGATTCTTGCAAGTACCTCCCACAGAGAGCAGCATAATACATGTGTAGCTGTTGCAATCCAGGGGATCACCCTTTCCTTTCAAGAGAGGGACAGCAAGGCCTTTCTTGCAGTTTGTTGGGATGATACCTGTCATCTATATGAAAGGGAAGATTATTTGTAACATCAGGAGAACAGCATCTGGAGTCACCTGAAGATGGTCAGCCCCCATAGTACTGATCCCTCCAGCTTTACCTGGCTTCAGCTGTTCCACCATCTCTCTAAGATTTGGTGGTTTGCAGCTGAATAGCAGATCAGCCACTAAAACTCTAGAACCAGAGATGTCCAACATTCTGGTTGGACAATCAGCTTTATACAACTGTTCAAAGTCACCTACCTAATGGTGGTGCAACAGAGTTATCTGTCAGGACTGTACTATCACTTGCAATGACTGCGGTGGAATGAGGTGCACGTCTGGAGGAAGGCAGTACTTCAGTTCCTGTGTAATCAGGCCAGGGGTGCATACAGATTCTAGGAACAAATGCTTCTTGTCTACTTACAGTGCCATTGCATCCTGCCTTCTCAGCCCCTTATACAATAAAGAATTGCCATCAAGCTGTGCATTATGACTCGCCTGGATGATACTCAGACTACTCTCTGAGAAGAAACGCCTCCTCCTTTGAACACTGGTGACAGCTATGCCCTCTAGCAAAAAGTAGAATGTTAAAATCTCAAAGTAAAATAAAAGTCAGACTCATTTTACCTTGCAAAGTGTTAATTAAAACTTAAATGCTTGTGCAGTACTGGAGTTATTTGTCAGAGTGCTAATTCAACTTTCTATAAGACTAATTTGTCTTCATCAAAGCCAGAAGGTTGTTGGTTCAAACCCACCCTGAGGCATTTGTCCGTGATATTCCGATGAACATTGGCCAAACAATTACACTTTTAAAGATAACCAGTGTTAAAGTACAGTCTGTACAGAAGAAAATAAATTTTCAAATGTCAAAGCAAGATGAAGTTAACACTATTAAAAAGTAATATTTAAACACCATGTGAAGTTTTAACAGAATGGGAGAGAACTACATAAACTCACGATTAGTGTTCATTTTTACACTAGGCACTGACTACTGACGATTTTGCTGTGTACCAGGCCACAGACATGACCACTGGAAAGAAGTAGGTGGGTGCCACAGCGCACCAGGCCAACTACAACGAAAAACCAATCAGTCATACCAGGGTGGGCAATTAATCAAAGTCACACTTTTGCTTAGGCTTCCACATGATTCACAATTAACAACAATTAACAACAACAGCAGAGTGACCACAGTGGCTATGCTAAATAAACAGAATATTAATCAGGCAGAAGTCTAACAAAAGACGATTATAAATTCACAGCCGTAGCTTTAGCCTGGGCCATGATGGGAACGTGTACAGACATGATTTACAAAAGCAGGCGTGTTGAATTTAGCACACCTTTAAAAATCTGAAGAAATGGAGTGCATTAATGTTTCTTTTTTTAGTGAAACTACTATAGAGGCTTATGGACTCCTAGGATAAAGGAGAAGTAGGTTTTATATAGGCCCTGCGGCCCATTGGCAGCGGTGCCTATCGCTGGATTACATATTGTGAAACAGATAAAAGTCTACGACTTGCCCTGGACAAGAGGCCAATCTGACACAGGTTCCTTCCCCAATCAAAATGCTTTATGCTGGTGCACACTATTCCTTATAAAGCACACATACATATTTTACCTCCAATCTACTGTCCCATCTCAAGACAACTGTGACTTTAGGCGTTTTGGGCCTTCACGGCAAACCTTTAAGGCCTTGAAGACGTTTGATCCCACCCATATTTGACAGTGGAAGTGATGAGACATCATCCAGAAATGGGTAATTTAACATGAAAGATAGATAAAATATGGTGCGACAGCTTATAAATTTTATAAAAATATAATATTTGATAACATTGTAAAAGCCTAATTAAAACAATCCACTTTTCTTACAAATTGACAGAAAGTACTTAAAATAATTAATGTAGTGTTAAAGGTAAAATGAAGACACACATTTGAGTCATCTATATGCACTGAAAAACATATTTAAGAGCTTTTTGTTATTTATTTGGGATATTAAGTGTTTCCCAAATTATATATGAGAAACGCTGTGGGTGCCTCTACAAAAGCTGTTTGGTTTTCTTATTTCTTCCTTTTCTTTTTGTTGTCTTCATACGAGGTTAACACACTGAAATTGTTTAGTATTTTGAATCCCATTAAAACCTCCGAGTACAGCTAACAATAAGGAACGGCGAATAACAATAGCAGCTATGGAGCAGTTTTTATTTCCTAATTAAATTATGTTGCAAAATGCATAGTGCAACACTTTGGTGCATTGGGATGCTAAAACATGATACATGAGCAAGTTATTTGTTATTTGTTGCTTTGACATTTGTTTGCAACTAAGACATATTTTAAAAAGTCAGTTTTTGTTTCAGCTAAATTCACAAAGCAGTACACTAATAATCGGTGATAGCACTAACATTCTTGATGTTATCATATTTTTGCAAAAGCTATCCGGCTATTGTGCCTGCATGTTAAGAAATATAATCAGAACATTTATTTCACAGTAAACTTTATTATAGTTGATGCCGTGAACAGCCATGTCAATAACACTGATACTGAAGTCAGGGTGAAAAAAATTCTGATTTTTAGATGAAGGCAGCATCAATCACAATCTGTGCATTGGTTTCTGAGTGCATATTTGTGATGTGCACGTTTCCCTCACCACAACCCCATAGCCAAACGAATACAGTTTTACACATCTGGAGGAGATCGTGAAATGTTGTGGCATTGAACCAAGCCTTTGAGTGTGTTTTTCTAAGTGCTCCAAAGAAATAAGTGCTAACGTCCATATGAGGTTTTTTTTTTTTTAAAAACCTGAGGCAGCAGCAGTAGCCAACACAAGAATCTCTTGGACAGAAAAAAAGCTTCTTGTAGCCAGCAAGTGCATTACAGAACACCTGCATTATGCACACAAAAGGATGGACCAATATGATCCACGACACCACTTATCTTTGGTTTCATTACGCTGGTGATGGCAGATCAGGCAAATTGCTTTATGACAGCACTGCATTTGCATGATTTTTGCATCTGATGCACTTTCCATCATTTAACATGAATTTAAATATTACATTGTGCAAAAATCAGTTTCTGTAAGCATGGTTTGGATTTCATTCATAACAACCTCAAAGTCCCACAGTTGTTTAATACATTTTAGACTTTTGTGATGAATGGTGTATCCAAATATGAACAGAATTCTGTATCTGGACTCCTGCACAGACAGTGAGATGCCCACTGAGTCTGTTCGCAGTCTGCAAGACACGCCCACACAGTCTGTAGGACATAGATAGAGAGGCATCCCTTATCCAAAGGGAGAGGATGTGTGGTGAGCAGCAGCTCCATTCATTTTAAGCAACAGGCACAGCAACAGTTTGTTTCTCACTCTGAGAGACTTCAATAATACTTTTTCAAATTAATTCATTTATTTAGGCTGCATTACTTTAGTGTCTAGGGGGTGTTTTGGCTACAAAGTTTATTTGTTTTTACACACAAGTAAGGGCCCCACTTTTGTACTTCACTTAAAAGAGCCAAGAAAACTGGGTGATCTTGGATCCTTTAATCCTTGATATGCAAATCTGGCTAATTCAGTTTTTCAAACACCTTTGAGGTTTTGATTGGAGAAATTGGAGTAAATCAGAGATGATTAAGTGCACTCATGGCCATTGATGAGGGTACATATACAGAAATCATAATCAGCAACTCTGTGATTGGAGGAGTGGTGAAAGGGATGGCACCAATGTTCAGCCCCCTGCACCGGAAGAGCTTCAGTTTGAGGGCTATTAGGAGTTCAGTGACATGCAGGGGTGCCCTGCTCTCTGTTATACCGAACACCGAGTGAGGCCAAGTGAGGCTGTCCAAGAGATTCTTGTGTTGGTTATCTGCCATGAGGACCCGGTTGTGGTAGCGTCACTTCCGGTTTGCTTCCACGTCAGATCACGGTATGTCACTTCCTGTTTGTTTCCGTGTTAGATCAGTGTTTGCCTCATCCGCCTTAAGGACCCCTAGAACTGAAGGTCACATGATGTGATCTAAAATAGCATGGGGGCAGAGTTAATTCGGCCGCGGCAAAACAAAAAAGAAAAAAAAAAGTTTCGATCACGAATGTCACTTCCGGTTTGCTTCCGCGTCAGATTAGTGTCATTGTCATCCACCTAAAGGACCCCGAGATCCGAAGGTCACATGATGTGATCTAAAACAGTGTGGGGGTTGTCTATGGGGGAAGAATTGATTCAGTCACGGCAAAAAAAACATTTGGTCATGACGACGTCACTTCCGGTTTGATTCCGTGTCAGATCAGTCGCCGACGTTGCTAAGCACGTTGCCAAGACCTCGCAGACGGAGTGCCCGGATGGACGACTGAAGCATTAAGCCAGGCTTGAGTTTATCAGTGCGCAGGTGTGGAGAGTGAACACTTCCAAACTCACATAAACACCACGCTGGTCCCGAAGACACTGTTGTTGCTGCAACATAACTGCTTAAAGAGCCGAAAGAAGTTACACTGTGGACAAAAACGGCATGCAAACAGTTCAAAAGTTAATATTTTGATTTATTTATTTTTCGTGCTTTTGTTTTGTGTTTGTGAATACAATATGGGTGAGCCGTTAGTTCCGTTAACAGTTTAATTCTGCAATTTACTGCTTTTGATAAAGAAGATGACCGTGTTTGGGGTTTTATGTTTAATTTTATATTTTGGTGCATTTGTTTTGTGTAACACTGACGAACGCAACACAGGTAAGCCGTTATTCACAGTTTATCTCTAAATTTTATTTAAAATTGTTACAGGAACTGTTAATCCTGCGATTTACTGCCTTTGATAAAGATGACGACCGTGTTTGGGGTTTTATTATTTATGTTATTGTTTTGTGCGTTTGTTTTGTGTAATGTTTACAAACGCAACAGAGGTGAGCCATTAGTTCCTGTGATTTTAAATAAAATATAGAGATAAACTGTGACTATTAATCCTGCGATTTACTGCCTTTGATAAAGATAAC
>CABFOU010306774.1:0-18251 GCA_900660325.1 Opsanus beta
GTTCATGAAGATATTAATATCTTCATGAACTTTAAGTTCTGTTGTAAGTACATTTTACTTGATATTGGCAAGTAAATTGAACTTAACAATATAGAAGTAAAATTTACTTAAAAACTGTTAGTGCAATTTGTTACGAGGATTTAATCAAGTAAATCTTACAAGTTTGTTTTTTCAGTGTACAACTTGGGGATGAAGGACCTTCCCACGGGCCTTTAGTGGTTTTCCAGCCTGACAGGGGTTTGAACCAAGGATCCTCTGCTCTCAAGCCCACCGCCTAACCAGTAGACCACCACCTCCCCACCTTATAACTCCTTCACTACAATTAACTTGCCTTTTCCGCTCTGATTACTGCACACACCTGTGCTGCACCTGAAAGCTTTGAGAGTCCTATTTTCACGCATCTGTTCACAGCTTTTTGAATGCAGGCTGAGACGGGAAGTATTCCCCACACTGAAAGACTCTGAAAGACTCCATAGAGATGTACTTGTGGACAGACTTACTTTTGTCCTTCCTTCCTTCAGATGATCTGTGCAAGCCACACACACAAACACTGAAACTGGGGTTTTCCTAAATCTTCTCCGTTGCACCATGTTTTAGACCCATGTTTTTGGTTCACACAATGTTTGAATCATCATCTGTCACTGTTACTGTCATTGTTTGTCTTATGGTTGTTTATGTGTCCGCCTCTTAATTTATGGAAGAAAATTTGGGCTGCAAATTGCTGCAGCAAAATTAATGTTATATGTTTATATTCCCAATGCTGTGAGCCATTTATGACATACCAGAGCAATATATACAGACAAGAGAATGATAAAAAAAAAAAGAGATGTAGCATAAATGGAGTGATGAAAGGTAACTGTTTCAGTCAATGACACCACCTGCTTGCTTCATAATGACTGACGTATATAACAGCACCACCAAAACCTTGTTTTGACTCACGGGGAGCGGTTTCATTTTTATCACAGTGCACTGCTTCAATATGCAAACACATAACTTGTTGAAGTTAAGATTATCATTGACAACTGTCCATACTGCAAGGCTGTGAGAAAAGATGCATCTGCTCTCATAGCGCATGTAATGTGTTTTGTATGTTTCCTCCACCAAATGCTTTTGACCCCAATTTTTTTGCTGTCTGTTTTGATTATAAGCAGACTGAAATATGCTGGAGAGGCAGGCCTTTGGTAACAGACGAGTGGAGTAGATTTTTGTGGCAGCTGCAGTTATTAATTGAGAATGATCTTGACTATAAATTATAAACATGTATCGGTCAGCTTGCACTAAATTGAAGCAGTCGGCAGGTTAGCAGGTTGGTCAGTATGTGGTTGGTTGTGCAACATGGCGTGAGTTATACACTCACTGCTTGCAGGTGAGTGTCAGATCGGTTCGTCAGATCGGTTTGAATTTGACCACAAATGAAACTGTCACACAGCCAGTCTGCTGCTTCCACGTCTCCGTTTGCATAACCAGAGTGCGACAATCAAGAATTTCCAATGTCCCGTCATTTCTCATTTCTTAAATATCTAAGCTTTACATTTCATTTGGTTAAGTCATGGCAGTACACCTTGCCAAAACAAGGTCAAATCAGGAAGCATGTGCTGGCGCCACACATCAGCACATACACCAAACTACTGAATTGTCCCGAGTGCTTGGTGGCAACCATCCAGGCAGACAACCAGTCCATCCCCACATTGCAAAAGTAGCCATCTAATTGCCATAGCCAGGTGAAATGTGGGCATCCCCTTGGCTTTTTTTCCTTTGCTAAGGTACTCAACGCTGTCTCACATGCATGCTAGATCATGCCCACAGTAGTGCCACATGGCCAAAATGTTGTAGCAGATGGTTCCAAGAAGTATGGCTCATGTGAATTATACCACATCACTGCTTGTTTCACACAAAGTCATTCCTATGCACCCAAGGATCTGACAAAGAGATTCAGTGTTGCCTTATGTCAGTTATTAGCATCCAGATCTAACAACAACACAGTAAGACACGACATACTAGGATCCTAATTACCTGCACCTTGGTTTACCTGCAAAGGTGTCAGCATCACAGAGCACCTCTGTCCAGTGACCTCAAGACTGCTGAATCTCTTCCCAGGCATCTGTCAATCTCAGAGGCCGAGGACCAAGAGACATGAATGGCCCTGCTGAAATTACTGAATCTCTCCACAAGTGTGGCACTTTCACCGCATACACGTACACTTCTGATGGGTGCAGGAAGTCAAGATCTTAGTCTTGACCGAGAACAATCGCAAACCCAGATACTCCAACTCATTGTTCAGCCTTTTGTCTCCACAATCAGGGCATCGGTTGATTCCACAAAGATCACACCATTGTCCACAAAGTCAAGGTCAGTCAACCTTCTGTCACCAACAAAAGCACTCAAGTTGCTGAACTGCACAACCTTACCCATCATCCAGTCCATGCAAGTACTGAACATGGTGGGAGCCAGAACATATCCCTGATGAATGCCAGAATTAAGTCAGAGATGCTGCACCTGCACCACACGGCACTCACAGTACGCATGTATAGGCTGGCTATGATGTCCAGCAACTTGTTGGCAACCCCATGAATTCTAAGGAATTCCAACAAAGCATCATAGTTTAAAAAAAAAATAAAAGTGTGATTATCAGGTAAAACCATAGATTACCCAAACATGATGACAGAGTTACTGTCCAAAATAAAATAAAATAAAATAAAAAAAATGCCCTTTGATAGCATCTGACCAAGTGGAAGTCTGCATCAGTCACATGTAATGTTTGGTTTATTTTAGCCTTTTTTTTCCCCTTTACAAGTATGAAAGCCCTATTTTCTAACAACTTAGCAATTTTACCATTTCATTTATTTATTTATTTAAAATAAGAAGAAAATCTGCATTTTTAACATTAAACCCAGAAGCTATGTATGTCATTACTCAATCAGTTACACATATGCTAATCCTGGTTTGCGTAAATGAGCTTAGCAGACCCGTTCTGTTACAGAAAGCTAAGAGTATCCTGCTGTGCTGTTAATGTACTGGTCAGCCACAGGAAAAGGGCCTTATTTCTGTCTAAGAGTGTTAAATGACGCGAAGAAATTACAAATTAATCTGTGCTGACAGAATCAAAGCAGGGAGCAAACTAATAGAAAGTGTTTGTACTGTATTAAATATTTGCAGACAGCACATCGCCCTAGCGTGCAGACCTGGAAATCTGTAGTACCTCTACAAACATGTGAAAAAGTGATGAAGCATGAATGCACGGACAGACACGTATAAAACTGCATAGACACACGTACACCGTGGCCACAAACGCTCCTGCATCAGGCACCACAAAAAACAAGAGGGGTCAAGTGATGAAAGACAGAAGGATAATTGATGATATTTCTGTGCCTGAGCCTCCTCGACCATAAAACAGTTAACATCTGGTATATCGATGCTGTTTGACAGCAGAGTTGAGATTTGGGAACCAGTCTCTCCAAGAGGTGGCAGAAAGAGAAGCCACAGCTCACTTTGTAAATGTTCCCACAACGTATGCTGGAGCTGCTTCAGTCACAGTCAATGAGTATCAGTGCAGACAGACTGTGTAAAAGTATCAAGAACTACCTTCGGAGGATGCAGTCATATAAATATAAGGCGCTATTCAACTTGTTGTGATATAAAAATAAAAGAAACTGCTCAAAAAGGAACATTAAAGTACAGTGGATTGCATTAAATGTACCTGTTTTATTTGCATTCACAAACCTCGCATTATTGCAATACCACAGCTTTTCCTTAACAATCGTGTTTTTACATGTGTTAATTGGTTTATTTATCAGTTTGTTAGTTGATCTCAACAGTGACTTCACGTCTCTGGGTCTTTGGTTTTTGACATCTAGAGAAACCTGGGTAGAGATTATAGATTTATGATGATCCTGGACATAGTTGTTTGGTAATGCCTTTGTTTGGCAATACCTTTGCATGACGACGAAGGTCTAAGACTTTAGGGTCCTGGTGTTTACTGTCTCACTGTATGATTGTGAGACTGGGACAATAACCAGTAACCGAAGGCAACAACTGGATGTCTTTGAGAATTCATGCAGTTGCCTCAGTGTTGAGTATTCCGGCAACTGGAAAAGGTTAAGTGGAAGCCCACAGTCTACCTGGTTGTGACAGCGAAATGGCTACTATCAAGAAGTGGGAACTGACCAGTTTTCTGCCTGGGTGGTTGCTATCTAGGACTCAGACCAGTTCTGTCGTGTGGCGGATGCGCCAACATGCGGTGTCAGTGTACTCTCCAATGCCTGACCTGTTAGTCCGGTAGTTTCAGCATAATTCCTCAACACTAATGAATAAATCAGTGGCTTTTTGGCTGGATTCAAGAAAATTTACTTCAAAGGCACAAATGTGTTCCACATTGTGATGCAATGCAAAATACATATGTTGTTTGTGTCCTTGTTCTCATGTTTGTTCCTGTACCTTTCAGGACTCAACGTTTATCCACCAGAGGGCAGATTAACATCTGTAACATCTCCATCTCTCAGCAGAATGTCTTTCCTGGAGACATTGTTGATCTGAAACCAATTCTGCTGACATAGTATTTCTCAGTGTAGACCGCTATTTTCATTTTGTTGTTGTTTGAGCAGAATATTTTCGTCTTTATTGTACTGCTCTCACATTTATACCCCCATCAAGGCTACACTGTCCCCATGTTAATTTCAGAATTAATTCCAGAGGATGAGGATTATGCGATTACATTATTAAAAGCAAGCACATTGCATGATGGTACATTTTTGGACTTGGAAGAGGTATGGTTGCCATTCTAATTTCCTTGAAAACAAAGCCAGGCACTCCACGTGTTTATGCACCATCAAGGCTAAAGAACAGATGCAGACATAAAGAAAAGGGGAAATAAAAAGGATAAAAGTGGAGGAAGACGCCAAAGCCTCCTTTTAACGGTTAATGCTGAGGGCTCAGTGAGATATACAGTAAGAAACACAGGATGAAAGACAAATAGAGAGACAGAGAGGGAGGTAAGGTCAATTTCCAACCATGCATAGTTCTGCAAGTTTAAGATTTATCAAGTCTGACAACTTGGATAGAAACCCAACAGTCAGTGAAATCCCTTCAGTATCGCCGTAGTGTCTCAATTTCAAGTTAAACATTTTGATATGGATAAACATACTTCAAATGAATAATAAAATAAGAAACTTGTTGCAAAAATTGAAAAATTTAACCAAATAAGAGCTACTCATGGGTGGTCAGGTGGAAATCTGACTTTGGAATATGCCTTGGACTGTATTATTTATGAGCAATAATACATTTTCAGGTTAAAGTGTGAATTAAGGCTAATATGAGATGAAAGTGTGATTTTGTCAAAGCTTTGGTGGATTGGATGTGTATCTTTAAGATATACAGACAGGCAGAAACCAGAGAGAGAAAGCACCACAATCACACAAAGACAGCACAACAGACAGACAAAGGGTGACAGAAAACAGACGGAGGGATTTTCTCTTGCCATCAACTCCAACATACAGGTTAATTCAGTTGCTGCAGGTCTGCAGAGTGGAAAAGTAACAATGGTGCTTTAGATTGAAAACAAATGTCAAGAGAAATGAATTTCTGGCTGTTAGCGAAGAGTGAACAGGAGAAACGAGAGAGGAAATAAACTCTGGAAGAGAGTCAGAAAGAAACATAGAAACTGTGAGACAGAGAGACAGGAGGAAAGCAACAAAAAATGAATATATGAATAGTTTACCAAAGGTCTGCTTTTTTTTTTTGTTTTTTGAAGTGGGGATTTTGATGCTAACATTGTCTTCAAGGATGTGGAAATATTTTGTCCAACCAGACACTTAACAATATTTTAATTTCATTGTTGGCAACACTGGTTGTCTTAAGCAAGCCTGTTTTTTCCCCCATGTATACAGAGCAAAATTACTATCACAACAGCAAAAAATATACCATTATATTTGTTAAGGCCCACAATATATCATTTCTACATAATGATTCTTTCAATATTTACTGAGAACTCTTAACACCGTGTTCCAAAAAAAAATTACTCCTGGTAGACTCCACAGTGTGCATAATTTAATGGTTTTCTAGTGTTTGTTTATTGCTTGTTGGTCAATCCTTTGAAAATCTGACAAAAAAAATATCCAGGGTAGAGTCCACAATACACGTCAGTTTCATCTTCATGCACAGTTTCATCTTGACAAAAATGTTAATAATTTCTCATGCTCATTGGCGGAATATCACAGCGGTAGGTTGCATCATCGCTGCAGGCTGTGGAGCCAATGATAGACTGACCACATGTTCTCAGACCACTACCCTATGACATGACTTACATCCTGCAAACTCTTTCATAAACGTATTGACACATCTCAGTATTAACCAGATGTAAATCAACACTATAAGGCTCATAAAGAAGGAATTATACACAAAGAAAGAATAAAAAAGGGGTTAAATGGTCTTTGAAAAACATAAAACCTCATCTTTCTGCTGCACTGCTTCACCTCAGGGAGCACTGGTGGCCTCTGTCTGCTGTGCACCATGACAGGTTAGCACAAACCTGTTAACTCCCCAAAAATCCTTTCATTTGCCGCTTGGTTTCTTGGTACCAGGGCACGTTGCACCTCGTGCACTCTTGCATAAAGGGGTGGACAAATGTCACTCTAATTGGTTGCTGTCATGTTCAGACTACAACACACCCATGTCTATAGAAAATGGTAAATCTAATCCCTTTGCTCTCAGTACCTGGCTTTGGCAACGTGCACTCTGACACTCTCTAAATGCACTTGCGCCCTATGTGCAACTCTTTTTTACATTCACTGTTAAGACAGAGCCCATTCTATTAGACCAGCTGGCGTCAGCCTGTTTGAAAAAGCGGATGATCTTTGCAAGATGGAGAATAGCAGATGAGAAAGAGGGTGAAAAGTTTTGAAAGTGAGGGAGAGAAAAATACTTCTTTCAGAGATCAGAAATTCTTCAACGACCCTCATCTCAACACACACAGCTGGCCAGCGCGGTAAAACCGATTAAGGACTCAGGTGGACGTGAATGTGCACAAGCATGCTAAAGGTAAATAAAATGAGATGTCTGGAAGAGCACTTAAAGAAAATAGCAGAACAGGAACAATTTCCTTGACCCATCACGCATGTGCACGTTCACTCCTGTCTGGTATATGGCCAAGAAACGCTTGATGGCTTCTTGGGTCAGCACTGAAAGTAAGGGATCATGGGAGTCACAGACTGCCTAACTGGTGTCTCCACTCCTACAGGCTCTTGACCTTTAATTCCGTGAACCATGACCAGTTTTCAAGAACACCTAAGCCTTTGGTGCTGTGTCAAGTCGAGACAAAGAAAAAAAAAAACACACATCTACATCATACAGCAAAGGATCAAAATGATTCCACATTGCTGTAAAATGTATATGAAAGGAACCTGGTGAGTGTGCGTGAATCAGTGAGAAGGTCACTGTACTAACCTTTACTATGTTGAACTAAAAGAGAATGAAATATGACAGAATCTTCTCACACAGAAATCGGCTAAGACGGCTTTCGCGGTTAAAAAGGTCAAACCCCAGCACAGACATCAAGCTATAACTTTAAGATGAAGAAAAATGTCAGCACACCTTTACTGACCCGTTTATGGCTGACCGGCTGTGTTAATACTAAAAATGTTAGATACGAAGGAACACATGCATGTGTCTCATCTGCGTCTGTCTAGGGGCCCCATCACACTCGGACAAAGACCACGAAAACCGCACTGCGTCCTGAAAATTTTAATGAATGCAATGGGGGTGTGATCAAAAATGGAAAAAATGCATCATTTTTAAGTCCATACCTCATCGTGAATGCATCCATGCCATGTTCTCACAGTGTCAAACACGTTGCCATGCACACGATCGCGCTCGTACATGTTGAATTTGTGCTTTCAACATTCTTACTACGAACAACCACTATGTGCTTACCACATTCTCACTGTTTCTGTCCTGTCCTTATTAACACTGCACCACGTGCTGTGCTTTTTCATTCATTCTGCAAGCTTTCTTGTGTCCACATGTAGGTTCAGCAATAAACTACAGTCAGAAAAACAGCTCTACTGACAAATGTGCAGAACTCTGTTTAAACACAATCATGCACTGTGCGCGCACATGCTTTGAAGTAAACCTCGTTTTGTAAGAGCTGACGGAGGAGAGTTTTTTTTTTTTTTTGCGTTTCGGTACCCTGGACAGTGAGCGACACATTTCACAAAGCAGTCCACAGATGGCTGCTGAAAGAGGCTGTCCACGCCACAGCTGTATTACGTCAATGAAGTCCCTACCAGCTTTATTTGCATCATTAATATGTCAATGCAGTTGTTACTACAATCTTATTCTGTTCTTACTGTGTCCTGGTTTGACCACATCCTCACGACATATTTTTTTGAACATGTATAAAGTTCAACCACATCCTTCACATCCATGGAGACCACACCATGTCTTTACTGGTTTCAACTGTGTTCCTACTACATTGTACAAGTTCTTAGTGCATCAACCCAGTTTTTTGCAGATGTAGTGGAAACGCGGCTGAGTGGGACGGGGTGTAACTGCGTTGTTGGTGTTCTGAGCTTACTTTTAAGTGTCAGTGGGTGTATTGTTAATTAAAACAGATAATGTGTTTGTAAGATCATTGAGTGAGTTATGGAACATATTTGGACTATAAATAGTAGAAACATCTAATAAATGACTAACATATATAAATAAGTGAATTTTTGTTGCATGTTCTTCTGTTTTTGTCTCACTGTAAAACCATTCCTTCAGTGCTATCAGTATTTGATGCAGTCACAGAGACTGACTGAAATGACACCGTTTTTTTTTCCAGTTTGATTGTTTGAACAAAATAAACTACAGGAAATGATAGAGCAAGACTGAGTATACTATGCAATTAGTGGTGGAACTTTGATTATTTAGCACCATCAACTGTAATTAGAGAAGAAAACAAAAAAGTGTCTAAACAAAAGAGAAAATCAAAGTTGTCTCTGCATTTAGATGCAGGATTTTTAGCATGCATACAGATGCCTCAACCTGAGTTTTAATATCACTGTGCACTATTTACAAAAATATGCATTTTTTCTTTTCTTCAAAGGTGGAGTAAACAAACAAAAATAGTAGCTACTGTAGTAAAAGTTAACTGTGTTGGCATAGCAACTGTTTCCACTGCAAGCTGTCAGAGTTGTGATTAGGCCAATTAGGCATAAAGCTAATTATGGGATGTATTTATAGCTGTGTTAATGAGTGGCTTTGCTAACTAACTCAATTACACACATATACGCAGTGCAAAACCAACAGGAACCCCCGCTGCATGGCTGCTGCTCACTGAGCCATTCAAAGCAACAGGGAGCTACAGCGACGTGCACACACGTGCATGTCGGGATATAGGTTCACCTGAAAACCTGCATGACTCCTTCCCTATCAGCCCTCACTGTTTGCAGGTACGGGCCCTTCCTCGCAGTTCAGCTTTCACTCAGCAGCTTTCATTAGCGGGGCTCCTGGAGGAGTCTTTCATCTCTCGGCCGTTTCCGGAAATCTAGAATGTTCTATTTAGCTAAGGAGCGCCGCCAAAAAGCTGAAACGACTATTATTACTAGATCTACCTCCAGAATTAGAGCAGTCATTAATAGAGAGACTGTACGAGTGTGTGTGTGTGTGTGTCGAGTGGAAGTGAATTAAAGCAGTACAGAGGAAAGGAAATGCTTTAGAGAACAAATGAAGGATTAAAAGAGGAAGGCTTTATTTTATTGCCCATTAAGCATTTTAAACTTAAAAGTGGCCTTTTTAAGATGGGTTGCTTTGCATAAATCTTTAATGCTGAGAAACTTTTAAAAGCTCTTCTTAGCACACTTATCTCAGTTTTTTTAAACAGAGATAAGGCTACCAATGGTTGAATATGAAATTTATGCTAAAGACAAATAGGATGACCATCGGTCTTGATCATCATTCAATTATGTCGGCAGTGACATTCATGTCTCTGTGTCCTCAGCCTTTGAGATCGGGAGACACTTGAGAAGAGCATATGGAGTCATGAAATTACTGGACACAGGTGTTTGGAGATGCCAATATCTATCCAGTCTAGGTCTTAAGGGTCCTAGTTCTTCTTGTCTCATACCCCTGTCAAACTCAGCCAAATGTCCACAACGTCTGCAAAAAACTGGGGGGGGCTGAGTCAGAACCTGCACATCTTATTAGGAACCTTGCAGGTACAGCAAAGGGCTTGGGCATGGAGGATGTGTTTGAACTCTGAACATGTTGGACATGTTAGATGCTGTGAGAACATGGCATGACAAAGTATGAACTTCAAAAGGGCACATTTTTCCATTTTGACCATATCCCTGCTGTGTTCATCAACATTTTCAGAATGCAGGGCATTCTTCATGGTCTTCTTTCTAACCATTGACTGAAGGTGATTAGTGGATGTCTCTTCAGAGAACCCTTGGGCACCACTGCAATGACTTTGTGTCAAAAAAGTGGTTACTTAAAGAGATGCCAATGAGGAGTATCACTTGCATTGTGAGGGAACGTCAACTGCAATATTTTGGCCATGTGGCGCGTTTCTCTGAGCATAGGTACCTCAGTGTTTAGGACAATGGCAGCTGGAGAAGATCAAGGAGACCCCAACATGTCACCTGGCTGTGGCAGAGAGATGGTTACTGTCGAGAGGTGTGGATGGACTGGTTGTCTGTCTCAGTGATTGCCATCCAGGACCCAGAGCAATTCTGTGTTGTGAGGAATGTACACAGAACCAATGCATGCTATCAGACTTGTCTTGAAGAATAATAATAATCCTTGTCTAAACCTCCTCAATCATATTAAATGTAAAAAAAATAAATAAATAAATAAATAAAAATCCTATAATTTGAAATCAAAAGAGTTCAGAAAACAGCATCTTTGGGGAATGTACTAGCAAGTCAGTCCAATAGTGATGCGTGGGTCAGGGTTTTTTAAACATCCATACCCACCCAATCACTAATGAGAGACAATCCAAACCTCCAAAACCACAAAAATATGCACAGATTAATGACCTAAAGCTGACCTGACCTGCAGAAAGGGATGTATATTAGAATGGAATCTAAACCATTTCAGTAGAATGTTTTCTTGTTTAATCCACTTTTATAAAAAAAAGCTAGACACGAGTACAAACAACATGGATTTGAAGTGTGAGTGTTGCGATACTTATGCTACATTCACATGGGGAATAAAACGGTAATAAATAAGCCAGGTGCCGTTTTATCTTGAGAATGAAAGACGGGCAGTGAAAAATGGATTATTTAAGTGCAGAGAGTCACCAAGCTTTAATCAGCTAACCATGAATAATTTGTGTGATTTACAGAGAGGAATTAATCTGTAACATCACAAAAAGTTAACTTTTTAGGCCACCATCGGAGCCAGGACCACCTGTTTTAATAGAATGCTGTGCAAAATGCTGAAACTCTGTTGTATCTTTCAATGAAGTAAATTATTGTCTGTGTTGTTAGCAATGAAAAATTACCACACCGCACACTGCTATGACTGCTTTTTAACTGCCAACATAAATGCAGCATAAATGCTGACAATATCAAGCAGTGCAGAGCGCACTTTCTGGTGTGTGTGTGAGGGAGAGAGGAAGATGGAATTAATCACATCTTGGCCTGTTGAATGTGGTTTAGCGAGCCTGTAATATCTCTAAATACTAATTTTGCTTTGTGAGTTTTTAAACAAACCTTACCCCCACCAGCCCAACCCACGGGTGCTCTCAGGTTGCGAGCTGAACGGCGCATCACTACAACTTATCTTGCGATCAAGTGTTTTATAAGTGTTAATGTCCTCTGAATATAAAATTACAGCATAAAAGTAAAAAGGAATCAGAGAGCAGATACCCCTTTAAAGGTCCAGCACAATCTTGTTCATTTGTCATTAAGTGAGATGAATTACCAGTTTGGGGTGCTGTTTTTCCGAACAACCAATAGCCTGATAACCAAGAAGAGACATATTATAATTTAAAAAATTAATCAGTGACCGCCTCAAAACTGAATAAAACTTTCCTTGATGCAAGGCTCAGCCCTCCTCCAAATTTTACTGAAATTTGCTGATATTTTTTTGAAATATCATTTTGGTGGTTAGCTGTAAACAAACCACCCTGGAGGGGTAGTGGTCTGACACGGGGTCTAACTGGTTTCAGCTTGACTGTGTTCTGTGCCACAGACCCACGCTACGATATGCATATAGTACATATAGTTCACGGTCGCAAATGGTATAACATGCACAGAACACTTCAGAAATTAAAAAAAAATTATTATGATCACACAAATATCTGAACACTGGGTGCTAATTTTTCATATTACTGCATTTTAAGGCGCTCAACTTGGCTTGAAAATTTCAAATCTGTGGCTTTACCACCACCAAGACGGCTGCAACTTCATGAAAAGTTATGTAAAACATCTGAAAAACAAAATATTAACAGCAAAGCCTTTTAAGTTGATTTCTCAGATAGAAATGCAAGCTTTACAGAGACTGAATTTAAAAGCAATTACATTTTATAGCAGGATTGAGAGTGAGGATAGACAGAGAGTGCTGCAGTCATAAATGTTTATCCACAAGTCACTTGGTATGAAATTATAAAATAGCGTCCAAATTTAAAATTCCAAAACCTCTCCCTGTGTTTCCAATTATCACTAATAGTGGCTCCGTTTAAGCAAATGCTACTCAGCCTGAGAAGCAGAAGGTTTACGATCAGAAGCTCATTAGCGGGTGGAATCGTGGTGGCAATGCTTTGGGAGCTGACATGCATACATGAACACTTTTTACACATCTTCCAATTTGTCCTTGTAATGTACCAAAGCAAAGACAGAAATGTGAGTCAGATTATGAACAATCCAAACAGTCACAAAGCTCATTGACAAACACAGACGCAGAGTCAAACCCTTGAACTAAACACACCATGGCCTGGAGGGAACAAAAACTTTCATGAGGAGGCAATTGGGAGGGCTCTGTCGAGCTGGGAATGTGAAAGAAAAAAAAACAGAAATGATGCCTTTACTCGCTGAAATAGAAAAGAACATAGCGCATGGTGCACGGTTTACATATGTGGTTGTCACTGCATATTCAGACAATTCTTTGTTGTGCTTTGTTGTGTATTCTTAGAATGGTCATAGCCGTTGGCCATCCCATTGAGCCTGGTCTGCTTGAGGTTTCTTCCTGCAATCATAAAAGATTGAGGGACTTTTTCCTTACCACTGTGGGCAAAGTACTAGCTCACAGGGTGGGTAAGGCCCGACCTTGTTCATGTGTAGCGCCTTGACTTGTAATTTAGTGTGATACAAATTAACTGAATTGTAAGACTGCTAAAGAAAAACAAATTAAATCAGGGAAATATGCAAGGAATGACTAAATATTATCAAAAATACTATTCTACAGTCGACACAGAGTTTTCCAGAGATTACTGGATTTTATGGTTTGGCAGCCAGTCTGCTCTGTGTATGCCTGATCCTGTCAGATCTCAGAAGCTAAGCAGGGTTGTCCTGGTTAGTACTTGGATTGGAGACCTCTTCGGAAAACCAGGGTCTGCGCCCGTTTCTCCAGGTAAATCTGGAGTTGCGTCAGGAAGGGCATCCAGCGTAAAACTTGTGCCAAATCCCACTGCAGATCTGCCCTGGATGCACTGTGGTGACTCTAAATGCAATGGGAGCAGCCACAAGGCAAACAACAACTGGATTTTAGGGTTTGGAGCATTTCTTTATTTGTACCCGATGGGTTGTGTTGAAGGAAATGCCAACCGTGTCAACCTAACTGTTGATGATGCTAACTGTCAACTGTTTACATAAATTAACTGTGGTGCTAACTAGTACTCATAACGGTTTAGCATCATCCGAGGTTAGTCTTACCTGCAGTGTTTCACGCAGCCCATCAACAGTCTGATTTGCCATTTTAAATGATAAGATCTAAACCCAGAAACAAGGTACTTCCCAGAAATGTTTCATTTGTAATCAAGCACACCATTTTTCTCTGAGTGTGAGTATTTTCCACATGATTTATAAGCACTGAAATGGTTTAGGAGGTGATCTGTAACTCTCTTGGACGTCGGCCCCTGGAACCAAATTTGTTTTTGCAGAGAAAGTAAAAAAGAGGGAAGAGGTGAAGAAGACAAGGAAGAGCAGGACCTGATTGATGTTGGTGTTGACTGTTTATCACTCATGTGTTTTCTCCCCCTTAAGCTCCTCACATTTATCTTTACAGAAGGGCTGCCTTTGACACTCATTTTTGTATCACTGTGAATATTGTGTGTTCTGATAAAAATCAACAAACCAGTTACCAAACGGGATACTTTGCTTGACTGACATATGCGCCAAACCATAATTAGTCAAGAGCTTCTGTAATACTGGCATATCAACCGACACGTTCATGATACTTTCTTGAAAACCTCAATCTATTCAGAAGTATTTATTGAAATATGACAAACAGCAGGCAGATTTGATCAAATAACCTCCACCGTCTCTGTTCATTTGGTGAAGGTATTTGATCAGGTAATTGTTTCAACATGACAGGGATATTATGATTTCCTGGACTTTTCCTGGAGAGTAGGTGTCTCTGCAGAATAGGAGTTGGACTATCAATATATAGACCAGGGTTCAACTCCATGGTGTTCTTCAGGGTACCTGTCTGTGTCCTTGTACAAGATACTTCAGCTGCATTGTCCCAGTCCACCCAGCTGTAAATGGGTACCAGTCCTGGCTGGGAAGTGACTTGTGATAGACTGGTGGCCCATCCAGGGTGAATCATAGACTCTCATTTGCTTCATACTATGGTATCTGGGGATAAGCACTGGCCTGTTCGACCTCAGGGCCTGTGTGACCGGCTGTGTTAATACTAAAAATGTTAGATATGAAGGAACACATGCATGTGTTCCTTCACAGAAGTAGTAAGCAGACGTACTTCTACTTCTTCAGTTTTCTTTCCTGTTATCATGTGAAATAGTCAAATTGTTGTACAGCACTGTGTCAAACGTCCAAGTCTTGAGTTTGATTCAAAAGAAATGCATCTGGTTGCAATACCTGTAGTTCTCAAAGTCTATGTAAAACAAATCCTCATCCTCAATTTAATTTAAGAAATACAATGCTGCCGCACTGATCTTATTGTTGCCTCATCGGTGATCTACTGTAAGAGCAGCACTGCAGTGAAACCTGACAGCACATGAAGCCAGAGGCTTACTCACACTAATAAAGCTGATCTTAAAAGATGAAAACAGCCGCAAAGAAAACAAATGCTGATGATCGTGATGACAAAGAAAATCACTAATGATGATGACGGCAACTGCTGTGCCGACACACGCTGTTCTGTTTTCTAAATTGGGTACTTAGACGTTACAATTGACTCCAGAAGATGTTTTTAGCCAACTGGAGGCCTGTAATTATACACAGTGTTATGCTTTACAAACACACACACATATTAATGTCTGCCACTCTATACTTTTGGCAATGCTTCCAACGTAAGTGGGCATCAGGGCCCCAACATGGCTGTAAGTGTGCGTGTTCAAAGCCATATTCCCATCACTTAAAACAAGATCCATGTATGGAGAGTACGTGGTGGGTCCACGGTGTTCCAGGAAGGAGGGCACGTTAACGAGACAGTGCTAATTAAAGTCAGAACTGCTTCAGAGAATAGCTGTGTTTGCCATCCATGACAGTATCGCATGTCATCACAGATGCACAGTGCTGCAGGAACAAACAACAGCATGCACGCAGACACGGCCTCTCACAACATCACACACACAAAAATGTCTCTGGCATCTCTGTGGTCTCCAGAGGACAACAGCTGTCACATTCTTCCCACCTCTCATCTTCCCACAGTGCTTTGTGTCTGCGAGGCTGTGACGTCAGCAACGCCTCGATCGTCTGACCCTCCCGTAATTATTAACTCCATCATATTTCTATATATTTGACTGGTTGTCAAAATGAGGTCCGTGTTAGTCACAGTAAACAGTGGTTCTCAAGGTAATCACTGAGCATCACAGTAATGAGCAAATATAAAGGCTTAAAGGTGCATTTTGGTGCAGTATTGTTTTAATGCAGAGCAACAATGTGAGGATGGATGGATGGATGGATGGATGGATGGATGGACAAACAAATGACTAGATGGCAAATTTAAACCAGAATGGCAATTAGTAAAGTGGATATTTCTACCTAGGCACAAGAGAAACGAACAAAAATGCCACAAAAGTCCTCTGTGGACAAAAGTGGCAAAATCTCTCTGAATCCACACAAATTTTAGTGTATTATTTCTTTATCTACATACTGTCGCTCGACCAAGCAGTTTTAGCCAATCCTTTTGAGAAACAAGCCAACAAACCACACAACAGGAGTAACCTCCACGGCGGAGAAATTAGTAATGTGGACGTCTGAGGATGAGTCACTCAGTGAGTCACTGACTAGATCTGAACGAATCCTTGTAAACATGAAATTTAACTAAATATATGCCCATTTTGTTAATGAATAAACACTAAATGATTGACAGCTCTACAAACATGTTGTTGATGTGCCCCACAGTCCAACATGAGCTGAATGAAACCATTTTGTGTGCAAACTAATCATTAAAAAGTTATAACTGTTCCCCTGGTTTATTTTGACATCATCAAACCCATCCTTTCATTTCAGACAGAGGGACACTGTTTGTTACTAGAGTCTTTACTTCCTGTCCTACTGAGCCGCACACCTGCTGCTTCTCATCCCAACAACTTTCTACAAACAGTCATTTTCTTCAGTTCCTTCCCAGGTTGTTGGTGCGAGTACGTTTCTGTTTTGCAGCCATGAGCTTTGTCCTGTTGATGACCTGAGTTTGTTTTCTGACTTTGAATGAAGCCTGCTCTCGTCTGTTCATGGTTACATGTGTTTGGTAACGCTGGTATTTCTGACTACAGATCAAGAATTCACTCTGTTCCTGGTCCCATGTGAGTTTTTGACAATGCAAATTTTTTTGACTGACTCAGATACGGTCTGCTCCAGTTTAAACGTGTCTGCTTCTGATTTGACCTGGCAAAGATCTGTGGATTTTTGTATACAGTATTTGCTCCAACCAGTTTACTTCAAGTAAACAAGAAAACTTCCAGTGCAACATTAAAAGAACAACATGTTGAGTAAGGCATGCATTATATTGATTCTAGATAGTGTTTCCATCAGAGCACTTTTAAAAGCTTCTTTGAGTGCCAAGAAAGTACTGATTCTGGTTGGTCCATGTATGCGATTTACAAGCTCTCTCTAGTCTGTGAATTGCTGACTGGCTAAGCATTTTGAAATATAATCTGTAAATCGCCATAGACCCATGACATTAAATATCAATTTGCATAAGGATGATCTAGACAGTATTTTACAAATAGCACGGTTTTGTCCAAATACAAGCAAAACTCGAGTTTTCATGCTTGTTGGTGGAAAGTCATAGTGGCAGGTTGCACAAGCATTCCATGTCAGTACGTCAGTACAACACCACCAGGATAGCTGCCTCCAATGCTCATGACATCACTTTGGTCTGACTGTGACTGCCACACAAACGACATAATGTCAAAAGAAACAAAATCAGTCTCCAAGAAGCCGATTTGTAAAACAGACTGACTTTTAATGAAGAAGAAGTACAAGTAACTCCTATATACAGTGGACACTGAGGCCCATTGTGTTGCTGCTTATCCACAGATTCCATAGCACGGATGAGAGTCTTTGGACAGGATGCAGGTTACTTCAACAGCCAAGGCGGTACCCATTTACAACTGGATGGACTGAGACAATATAGACGCAGTTCATTATCAAAGGACCCAGCCAGATAGCGTTACCTTCAATAGATCCCAGTTCTCCATATTGGTAGCACAAACCCTTATCCCACCGAGCTATGTGCTGCACATTATTGAACTAGAAGGACACTTTCAGTTTGTTAATATAAAAATTGATTGTGCAATAATATGTATTTTGTTTTCAGAAGATTTGGATTACAAATAAACTGTTCCAGTTCATATTAAATATGTAAGAATATCATCATCATCATCATCTTCAGAGTTCAGAGTTCTGCACTGGATGTTTAACTCTCAAGTCATTTCTGTGAAATTCTGCAGCAGCACGGTGGCTTAGTGGTTAGCACTGTTGCCTTACAGCAAGGTGGTCATGGGATTGATTCCCACCTGTGGCCTTTCTGTGTGGAGTTTGCATGTTCTCCCCGTGTTTGCGTGGGTTCCCTCCGGGTGCTTCTTCCCACATCTAAAAGGCATGCAGGTTTGGTGAACTGGAAACTTTATAATTGTCCAGGTC
>CABFOU010306777.1:0-10462 GCA_900660325.1 Opsanus beta
GGTTCTTTTCTACACACCTGTTCTCTATTACCTGCTCATCACACCTGGTATTTATGTCTCTTGGTTCCCTTCTTTCCTCGCCAGATCGTTGTGTTCTATGCCTTCGCTTCCAGCCCTGTTTCCTCGCTTTTGTCTCTACCTGTTTTTGCCTCGCTGTGTTTTGATGACCTCCTGCTTGTTTCCCGGGCCATGCCTTAGCCTGATGCTTTTGTTACCGTTGCTGTTTTTGGACTGCTTTACCGCGTACCGAACCCTGCTTGTCATTCCAGTAAAGCCTTTTGACCAAACCACTCCTCTGTCTGAGCTTAGCAATTGTGTCCAGCACTTTTGTGCCACAAGACCTGATAAATATGACTACATTGTTCTTATAAAAACATCAGTGGAAATGAATGGAGCTACCAGGGTACAGGCCATTTATTCTGGAGGAGAATTACCAAAAATCATTCATCACTAATGTGAAAAAACCTGTCCAGACATGTCATTGCTGACTGAACAAGGCAAAATTAGAATTAAATAAACCTCTGCCCTACATGATGAATGATTGAAGGTTCTGCCAGTGTGTATCATCTGACCATTCCAAAATCACCATTACAGGATGATACATTGACTATGTCTACTTTTGGTTCAATAGTAAAAGTGCGCTGCTTTGAGTAACATGTCACTAAAACTATAAAATCAACACATTCCCTTCATCTTTCGTTCACAATGAAAAACTGAACTCCAGTGGCAAACACTCATAAGAGATCAGAGATGATAGAATCCGTGTAAAAAAAAAAAAAAAAAAACTTTTCCACTTTCCCAAATAATCACTTCAACCTGTCACACCAGCAAACAAAAAGGCAAAATGACAAAATCATGAGGGTGGAAAAAGTGACACGTCTTGCCATGAAGGAATAAGAACGCCCATAAAAGCAGCATATGTGATGATGGCACGTCAGTCTTAATTCACGCAAGATGGTAAAATCCCTCACAGTAGTTTAGTCCTTCACAGAGTGTTCTGTATTCACTGCAAACATACAGTGTTTTCCAACAGTACGGGGCACATGTCTGTAAACTCATAAATTGCTGTTAACCTTCACTGGGGATCATTATATATTTTTGTTCCAATGTACACTATCATACTGATCACACAGTCACATATTTAAAAATATGTACATGTCCACGTGTTCTTATAAGCTGTAGTTAGGTTTTGTCTTTATCTGTGCCCATGTGTGTTCATATGAGGTAATAAGAGAAAACCAGAAGCCCAGCATACTTAGCCACATTCTCCACACTGATGGAACACTTCCAGATGGCCCCGGTTGTGGCAGCCAGAAGCTGCTTGTTGTCCGATTTGCTCAGCAGTGATACCAGAGGCTGCAGACCATGGTACTGACGCACCAGATCACGAGTTTGCTTTTCTTCTGCACACTGAAAAAGAAGAAGAAGAAAAAAGGCTGTCAAGATTTACGACAATTCCTCTGTAGTCTGGGTCTAATTAAGAGACACTATGTCCTTTTTCCAGTTCTGTTAATTTTAGTCACAGATGTGTAGATCTGGTACAGAAACTGTGTACAGAATAGAAAAAAGCTACCTTGAAGATCGCACTGGCGCAGTACATCTGTAGTTCATCATTGTTACAGCTTAGGTTTTTGACCAAATCCTTGACCATGCCTTCTGTCTGAATGGCAATCCTGTAACATTCCTGTAGTAACACAATGAATATGACAAGGAACACACACAAAATATTTTTTTTATAATATTTATAGTATAGTCAGTGATAAAAGTCAAGTAAGAAAAAATAAATGAACTAGGGAAGGTTGGTGGGACTGCTACCCTGTAGCCATATGCAAAGGTGGAAAGGGAGGTCTGGGAGACCTCCCCAAAGAAAATTAGAACTGCTGTATGCTCTGAGGTGCATTCTGGTGTACTCTACTAAATATAATTTCTGATGAATAGGAAGTCAGAAGTTATACCAAAAGTGAAAAATGTAAAACATCATTAGATAATACTGATATTGCTGAATTGATATTATTAGGTTGATTCAAAAGGTTGTAACACCATTAAAGTTACAAGAAGAAGACTCAAAGGAGACGAAGAAAAAGTTCTTATTAAACATGAGTAGCCAACAAAAGCACTAAGCATATTTTCAGAAGGGCTCACGGCACATGTCTCTCCACCTCCCCAGCATACCTGTTCGAAGTGCGAGTTGGGAGCTTGACTGCGATCGGGAAGCAACCCAGATCGCTGGTGTCACAGTCCAACGTACAAACCATTACGCCACCACCTCCCTAAATAACATCATATTAACTTTTTTTTTTTTTTTTTTGCTGTCATACATTGTATTTTTGAAATTTTATATCACTTCAGCTGAAAAACTGGAAATCCTGGAATATCTATAAAAATTATTTTATTTCAAAGATTAAGAATAAACTATTTTACATATATAAGTTTTTGCTTGTAGCGGTCGATCGATGTCAATGATGATGTTTCTCTCTATGAAATTCAGAAAGCTAAGGAGGGGGGTGTCTTTGATGGCTATAAAGCCCAAAGTTGGAAACACAGTGTTTTCCACCGGTCAGGCATGGGATTCCCTCTCCGGGAGGGAGAGGCCCATGGTCCAAATGCTCGTGATGGTAAATGGATTGCATTTATATAGCGCTTTTCCATCTGAATCAGAAGCTCAAAGCGCTTCACAATGATGCCTTGCATTCACCCATTCATACACCAATGTCAGGGTGCTGCCATGCAAGGTGCTCACTACACACCGGGAACAACTTGGGGATTAAGGACCTTGCCCAAGGGCCCTTAGTGATTTTCCGGTGAGGCTGGGGTTTGAACCGAGGATCCTCTGGTCTCAAGTACAACGCTTAACCACTAGACCATCATCTCCCCATCATGGTGACAGAGTTGTTCTTCTAGACGTTGAGTGCAGCTGGCTTCAAAGGTCTGCACAGCGCTGTGGCATAGAAAGTGCCATTCAGCCCGGTTGATAGTGAGTGACGCCAGGTTGGAGGGAGGGATGCCGCCATATAAGTATGAATTAGTGTGCATGCATGTGTATGTTTTATTGCACATATTCACATTTGTTCTTCTGTGCTATTAATCTATGGACAGCTATGCTATGGCTATAAATGGCTAAACTGCCAACCAACCCATATATGGGCAAATAGGTGGAGCGTGTGTAAGCTCTACAGTGTTGAACCTATCTCCACCAAATTTGGAGTGCTGATACCTTGAGTCATTGAACTCCTTATGGCCATATTTAAAATACATTTTATTGCACACTGAACAGAATATTCAGATTTGTTCCTCTATACTGCTTAATGTATGGGCAGCCGTGCTGTGACTACAAATATCTCAAATGCCAACCCATATATGGGCAAAGAGGTGGAGCATGGACCAGACCCTGCGTGACCTGGCTGGGACGAACAACACACAGGCTGTCACTCAAAGCAACCACACCCCTAATTATGCATATGCAATTTCATGCAATTTCACCCCCTCCAGTTGTCATGGAGGAGGAAACTAACTATACAGATCAAACCCATTTTTTGCTCCAGGCTGTAAACATGATTATTTCTGCTTTAAAGTTGGACAATTTAACATTGGCTTCAGTGATAACCTGCTCCTTTCTGGAGTCAGCCTGAAGGTGGTGGTTTTACGCTATAAATAAACTACAGCACTCACACAGTGCATACCTGTGCCAAGGAAAAACACTTATAACTCTGGAACTACAAGGTGTTGAAAAAATTTAAGCACACCATTGGAATGAGCACATCAAGTAGGTCAATTTAGGCTATAAATAAGGTACAGCACTCAGAGACTGCATACCTCCACCAAGGAAAATGCTTTAAACTTGGTAACTACAGGGCATAGAAAAAAATCTAAGCCCACGGTGGTTAAAGGCTATAAAATACAAGCATGCTCTCTTCTGCAAAATTAGCCAGTGGAATATTTACACATATTCATTATTGGCTTATTTATTTTTCACCCAGTTGAAGCCGGGTACCTGCTACTTTTATGAATATTTTTGTTTTTCAGAATTTGTGTATATATTTTTTTTTATTTAGACCTTTTTCATGATACTACTGTTGTAATTTTGCAAATCACTTTTGTAAACAGTTTCTACATGTTTAGGATTTGGGCCTCCTAACCTCTGAGGCACACTCCTGCAGGGTGCCAACCACAGGTATAAGCATGCTCTCATGGGTTGACTTGAGCAGACGTCCCAGCAGAGGGATGCCCCCGGCCTTACGAATGGCTTCCTTGTTCCTGGAACTCTTGCTGCAGCTCCACAGGGCCAAAGCCCCACAACAAGCCACGTCAATGTCCTTAACCTGCTCTGTGGTGAGTGCTGCTGAATCAGGAACACACTCCAGTAGCTGCACCTGATTACAGTCATAGGCAGACAGATAGGCATGTAAATAAACACAAAAGCTAAAATTTATGCAGACAAGCAGGCACATTTAAGGTCACACTACCAATAATTTGAAAAAAATTCAGGGCTGTAAATATATCACTTGCTGTTTGGCAGTGATAACTGATGTTTCCAGATGAGAACAGCAAGTTGATGGTTGTGATTAAAGGTGTAATTAAAATCCTATTACTACTGGGGCAAAAAAGATGAAAACGCCAGAGATGCTAGGAGTGGAAACCTGTCAGAATAGATGTTGATGTTAGGAATGAAAAGCCCAGTGTGCCTGTTTATAGCCATCATTCAGTGTTCTAATCCATATTTCCTGGCTACTTAGACAGTGCAGGCAAAGCTATTACACACTGCACTATTCAAAGGTGGTCTTGTAGCATAACGTGACATTAATCTGCCTTCATGAGTGACTTGCACATGAGAACATCCGATGTGGAACTGAGGAAAATATACAAGGCATGTAGACTTTAATCACAGGTCCCTCTGTCAATAAACATGAATGCAGGTCAGAGGATGTAAGGGGACATTCTATCTGTTTTACACCAACACCAACTGTTTTCAAAGACTTGCTGAAAAAAGGGAAGAAAGCGCCACTATTTCACTATAGAGTGTAAAATGTGTATAAATGTAGTATAAAACGTTTTTAGTCAATAATAAACTATTAGGCACAGATATAAGCAGAGAAGTGTTCTAACAGAAAATCTACCACAGTATTGACATCCAAAGTGCAAGAGAGCAAAACAAGCGCAGGTTTTGGTTTACAGTTTTCTCTGCAGCTGTATTTTACAATGGCAGTAAATGGCCAGAGTGGGAATGTCATATTTCATGATATACTGACATGAAGGTACAGTTTATCCTTGCTTATACTCACCAGTCTCTTGATACCACCATAGAGCCTCACAATTGTTCTTGCTCGGCGGAACTTGGCTATGTTGGCAATAGTCTCAGCAGCTAATGCTTTGAGCTCCTTGACTGGCAAATCCAGAATCTTCACCATGGTCTGCAGGCCACCCATATCAACAACTGCCCGACGGATTTGCAAGTTGAGACAAATTGTTCTCAAGATTTTCAGAGATCCAATCTAATCAAAAAGACACCAACAATATTCACCCAACAAAATAGTGACAGCTTTGTTTTTTGAAAATTGTGTTGTGTCTAAAGTCAACATTTGTATTATCCGAGCATAGTGACTACTAGTAGCTAAACATTCATCGACATTCCCACTAAAAATAGCCAAGATGAAAAGCCTTAATAAAAACAAGTTAAAATGTAACCACACATGTCATTAGACGTACTGAAGAATAATTGCTACCCTGTGTTCTTAAAGGCAGGTCTCTGCCAAGCATTAGCGTTTCTGTAACTGAAACACAGGCTGATACAGTCATTCAGCCCTGATCATGCCTGCAGGCCATCCAGGTCAAACTCTGGCACAGACACTCACTTTACATTTGCTGTCTTCTGTTTCCAACAAGTTAATGAGGACTTCAAGGCCACCAACATCCCGGATGGCCAGTTGGCACGTCTCCTGAGCTAAATTAAAATCCATTATGGCGCACAGAGCAAGAACAGTGGCCGTCTGGTTGCCCCCCTGAAATAATAATGGTAAACACAAATGAACGAAAATGTGCAATGGGAGGAGAACATTGAACATTAAACAGACACTTTGAAAACGGAGGATATAGTAGACCTCCCTGCGTCCCTCTACAATACCACTCCTGCTGAGGCTGTTGTGGTTATACCACGGGCTGGTAATTGTTTAGCTTTGTGGTGGTAAACACTGATGGAGAGAAATTATCTACAAACAGAGCACTGAGCTATGAGTGCACAACAGTCCACAAAAATAAAATGAATCCTAGTAGCACAGAAACCCTAAGATGTCACAAGAACAATATGTTTTGACATTACACACACACACACACAATTTTAGAACTGCACCCCAGCTAATAGCAATTTCTAACACCAAAAAGTCAACAACTGGTTTGCATAGGAAAAACTTTTCTTTGATTTGAATTCAAACCCATTTACACACATTGGGCAGGAGACTAAATTGATTAGATTTTATTGCCACTTAGCAACAATGTGTTTACAAAATAAACAAACAAATAATGAGAGAGAGAGAGAGAGAGAGAGAGACTGAGACTGATTTAAAAAAGTAGGGCATGTGTGGTCAAATCTGACATGCTATATAATCCATGATTCTGAGATTGTTTTACTGTTTTCTCCAAAAGTCACACTCTAAAAAAATACTTCATAGGGTTAGTGTGTATAGTGTAAACTGAAGAGCCTTTTCGTCATGAAAATTTCAGTACATTTTAGTATGTTGAGAACTAATTACAAGATGTTGGTACAAAATTGATCATGGTTTAAAAATAGCATGGATGACAATGGCTTTAAAACAAACAGATCAATCAAAAAACTGCATTGCTATGGGTAATTTATTCTGATTCAAGTGAAATAAGTTAATAATCCTCAAAAAAATTAAGGTAATTTGCATGGACATTTCTGAGAATAGGGGCAGCATGGTGGTTTAGTGGTTAGCACTGTTGCCTCATAGCAAGAAGGTTGTGGTATCACTTCCCACCTTGTCCTTTCTGTGTGGAGTTTGCATGTTGCATGTGTTTGCGTGGGTTCCCTTTGGGTGTGCCGGCTTCCTCCCACTTCCAAAGACATCCAGGTGAGGTGAACTGCACACTTTAAATTGACTGTAGGTGTGCAAAGTGAATGATTTTGTCTTTCTATATGTGGCTCTGCGAAAGACTGGCATCCTGTCCAGGGTGTGCCCCGCCTTATGCTCTATGACTGCTGAAATAGGCTCCAGCCCCTGCCCTATGACCCTTGATTGGAGTAAGTGGGTACAGAAAATGAATGAATGAATGAATTTCTGAGAATAATGTAAATAAAATAAGGAAGTTAGAATAATTTAAATTAAATAATTTGGCTTTTAATTAAGTTCTTTCAACTTGAGTATACTGAACTACTTAACTAGAATGCTTGACTAAACTGGAGTTAGTCTTACACTAGAGTCTCATGGCATTTACTCAGTAATAGCTATATTGGAATTACTTAAAAAAGCTCAATGCAAATTGTTTACCTTAATTTTTAAAGATGAGCCAGTATATTCTTTTTAAAACTGTAATGCCAAACTGATATTGTCCTTTTTATATTCACACTTCATAAATCTACATAATATTTCAGCAGTGGAAGAATGCTGACAGTACTATCACACTTATTAAGATATAGTGAAAACACTAATCAAGCAGCTACAGTGACTTTTATACAGTCTGTATTACATGGAATTGGATAACAACCTTTATATACATGCTATGGCTCAGAAAATTCTGTATTCAGAAAAAGAAGTTCCTGACACCTAATGCAGCAGTAAGCTGATGTAATGGTAGACCTGCTACATGGCTTTGATATGTATATCACAGATACAATTCTCATTTGGTGGATTCAAGGTTGCATGTACCCTTCAGAGATTTACAGTCAAGTCAAATCTGGGAGCTGGTGCTGTGCGTCACCAAGAAGTGGTAAGCTTCGATTGTGTATTTTGGCCCCAACGTGGAAGTCAGATTTCTTGTAGTTCCTTGACTGGCCGCTTGAGGCTGGCACCAAAACAGAGGACTTTCCTATAGGACTTCAAGTTAAAATGTCCAACTTTAGAGCAGAAATAAACATGTTTGCAGCCTGGTACAAAAAATGGTTTTGGCCTCCACAGATAGTTTCTGCCACCATGACAACTGTATGGGGGGGTAATTTTTTTTTTTTTTTACTTCTTAGTTTAAGATGTTTTAAGCCATAAATTTCAGTATAATTGTGGGCATGGTTGTACACGAACAGTGTAAGCACTTTTAGCAGCTGTTGATAGGTGCACTTAATGTACGATTACTGAGGAAATATGCAGCTCATAACTTTTGCTGTCCACACCAAAGTAAACTGCTAGGAGAACCAGTGCACAGTCCCCAAAAATAGATTTAAGAAACATCCAAACCAAGGTTAGCCTGTTAGCAAATGACTTGGACTCGGAGAGAGGGGCGTGTTCAGGCTTTTTTTCGTCACTCATGAAGCCACCCATGCTCCACCCCTTTACGCATTAATCAGTTCATCGTGAGTCAGTGTGGGCGGGGCTATCAACATGCCAACGCCCACACAAGGGGGTAATTTTGGCTGTTCCGAGTCTCTATAGAAAACCAATGGGTGATGTCACGTAGGATTTGTCCAGTATATATACAGTCTATGGTCACCATATCCACAACACCACGGAACTGATCAGGGCCCTGGATGTCACCCACCAAGGCAGAAGACAACCAATCCATCCCCACCTCTTGAAAGTAACTATGTATCTACCGCTGCCAGGTGAAATGTGGGTGTTCCCTTGGTCTTCTCCAGCCACTGGAATCCTCAGTACTCAGGCACCTGTGTGCTAGATAATGCACAGACAAATATGCCACATGACCAAAAGGTCATAGCTAATGCTCCTTCAGAATGCAAGCTGTCAACCTAGGGCACTGATTACAGTCCAAATCTCATAACCACATAGTAAGACAGGAAGCATCAGAACCATAAATCCTTGGACCTTCACTCTCCTGCAAAGACAGTGGCATCAGCAAACACCTCTGTCCAGCGACCACATGACTCCGTAAGTTCTTCCCAGGCATCGCTTTCTTTCCAAGATTTATTTTTATTATTTGCATGCTTAGCCCATAATTTGAGATTCTAGGACCATCTTAGATTTTTTTAACCAAATATAAGAATGTAACAAATCCTACTATCGCTGGTCAATATAAGCACAAAACACAGACTGTCAACATATAAAAAGCTGGCAGAAAAATCTGTTTCATGTAGCTGTTGCAGAAGCCAGCTCATCAGTATCGGCATATACTGCAGACTGAAGTAGTGTTTGATCAGATCTCCCTCACATCGAAGTGCTCTGGCACGGCAGCATAATAGGCACATGTGTTCTCCATATCATGACGCTAAGCCAAATGTGAACCATTTGCCCATTAACAGCAGTGGATCTACTGCTTCTTTTTGTCTCCTTCATTCTTACGCTTCAAAGAAAGGCTACGTTCATACCTTGTAAAAACAAAAAACGAGCTATGTTAAGGAGTGAGAGCTGAAGGAACAGAAAACAGATCATATGCTTTCATTTTTGTGAGCTTTGGTCTTGAACTATTGTGGACATTCTTTAAAACATTGACAACATCTGACAATCTTTTATGGTGGGATATCTTTGACTCACTCCAAGCATGACAGGGGCAGATGCTCAAAGTGGAACAATTTCAACCACTTTTTGACCTAAGAACAAGAAATTCTCAAAGTAATTTAACATATCTGTGCACAGCCTCAGCAGAAGTCTATTAACTTGCTGCAGATGTTTTTACCCACGATCTCTGGGCTTGGTATTTTTATCATGATCATGCAATTACAGCATAATGTTGATTTTCTTTTTTAATAGTGGTCATAATGACAGGTTTCAAAATTGCGTTGCGTTATTTAATTTCTTTAAAAAGTAGCTGAAATCTTTATGAGGCTGTTGGAGTGAGGTTACACCCATTAAGACAACAGCAGTGATTGTACGTGTTGATAAAATTCAATGACTTAAATCCTATTACAAACCACAAAGGTAAAAAGCAGTAATGGAAAGTTTCTAAGATTCAGCCCTAGTGCATGCAGTCTAAATGCACAGGATGAAATATTTCTAAACATTGCATAAGCAACTTCAGGCACCTCTGTATTAATCCATTCCTCAATGAGTTTTTATAGGAAAATCCCTCTGGCAAGAGAACATACACTATTTAAGAAGACAGTAATCACTCACTCACTCACTCATCTTCAACCGCTTATCCGGGATCGGGTAGCGGGGGCAACAGCTCCAGCAGGGGACCCCAAACTTCCCTTTCCCGGGCCACATTAACCACCTCTGACTGGGGGATACTGAGGCGTTTCCAGGCCAGTGTGGAGATATAATCTCTCCACCTAGTCCTGGGTCTTCCCCGAGGTCTCCTCCCAGATGGACATGCCTGGAACACCTCGCTAGGGAGGCGCCCAGGG